>RJWM01035159.1:0-19303 GCA_004363535.1 Dasyprocta punctata | reverse complement strand
TCCTGCAAGAAAAAAAGTACAGAAATGGAAAAATCTGATGAGACTATAACAAATGGGTGAATGTGTGCACCAGGTATAGGCAACCCCTGAGAGCATTTCCTAAGACTAATGACAGGCCTGAAAGGCAAGGAAGGAGCAGCTGCCAGCATAGGGATGCAAAGAAGGCTGTGCTGAGGATGCTAACAGGGGCTGAGAGACAGCCAGCCTGCAGTGTCCCAAAGGGAGGAATTCAAGAGAATAATGTCCTGACCTCATTTCCTTCCCTCTCGCTGAGCTCCTGCCAGAGCTCCTCTTTCACTCCAACAGAAAGCCAGACAATAAACTAGAGACAGCTGGTTTATGTGGTCCATGCAGGACACAGAATATGGTGGAGAAGCATGAGGTGGGACCTGGAAGTGGCATGAGGGTTGCAAATAGAGAGTGTCCATGAGAGAATGCAGGGGGATCTATGGGTAGGAGTCATCTAGGCCTCTGTCTCTTGCTCTGTCCCAAAGAGGAGGTGCAAAGGAGATTAGGCAAAGGGAGAGTTGAGTCTTGGGTCACCATTAAGACCAGCATGGAGCACTGCAGACATATGGGGATTTTTTTCTCATATGGGGACTTTTTAAAGAGCCTGCCAAGTGTGTATTATCTAACCTCTTGTGATTTAACTGTATGGCTGATAAGGTTAATTGTTCTCTTTGTAAACTTAGCTTGCCAGAGTGACAGCTAAACTTTCACCTCCACTGCAGTAGCCAAGTTTCTTTTAACACAAAACACTCTTAGTAACTCCAAGCTGCAAGTTGGTAACTCCTGTGCTAACTTGGTCACAGGTCAGCCCAACCCTCTGCCCTCTGTAATACTGCTTGGCATACTGGGCCCAATCAGAACCACTCAGACTGGAGCTTAGAAACATCACATGTTTAAGTTCTGGAAATCAGTACTGCAATTATGTTTTCCTTGGCATCATGCCATTGAGAAAAAAGATTGTATTTCTAACAAAAAAGCATGATGACATCTATCTTACCTGAAATGTAAAAATTAACTCTAAATGGATCTAAGACCTAAATGTAAGAGCTAAAACTATAAAAGAGGGGAAAATACAGATTTGGCTTTTTATGACACTTAAAGCACAATCCACTAGAATAAATTAATTTCATCAAAATTAAATTTTGTGCTTCCAAGATCCTTATAAAAAACTGAAGCCGGGCGTGGTGGTGCACGTCTTTAATCCCAGCACTCCGGAGACTGAGGCAGGAGGATCGTTTTGAGTTCAAGACCAGCCTGGGCTACAAAGTGAGTTCAAGGCCAGGCTGAACTGCATAGTGAGACCCTATCTCAAAAAACAAGGCCAGGAGCCGGGCACGGTAGCGCACGTCTTTAATCCCAGCACTCGGGAGGCTGAGGTAGGAGAAGCGTTGTGGGTTCGAGGCTGGCTTGGGCTACAACGTGAGTGCAAGGCCGGCCTGAGCTACAGTGCGACCCTGCCTCAAAAAACCAGGGCAGGGAGTTTGGCTCAGTGACTTAAGCACCTGTCTGACAGGTGCGAGGTTGTGAGTTCAATCCCTGGTGCTGCAAAAAAAAAAAAAAAAAAAGAAAAAAAAGAAACAGGGCCAGGGATTTAGCTCAGTGGCAGTAAGCACCTGCCTGGTAGGTGCGAGGTTGTGAGTTTGATCCCCGGGACCAAAAAAACAAAACAAAATACACTGAAAAGATAACCCACAGATTTGGGGAGAATACTTGAAAATTGTGGTATGACAAAGGCCAAATAAATAGAATGCTTAAAATTCAGGAATCAAAATACAAATAACCTATTTTAAAAATGAACAAAGGACTTGAATAGCTATTTCTCCAAAGAAAATATGCAAATAGCTAACAGACATATGAAAAGACATTTAATATCACTATTTAATATCACTAATTATCAGAGAAATACAAATCAAAGCCACAATAACATGTCACTTCATACCAACAAGGATGGAGAAAATAAAAAATACAGTCAATAAGTGCTAGTGAGGATGTGGAGAAATGGCATCCTTCTACACTGCTGGTGGGATTGTAAAATGGTGTAGCCATTTTGCAAAACAGCTTGGTAGTTCTTCCAGATGTTAAATATAGAGTTACCATATGGTCCAGTGTTACGAACAAATGTGTCACCTCAAAATTCATATGCTGTAGCCTTAATCCTCCATGTGATGGTATTTGGAGGGAACATCTTTCGGAGTTAGACTCATATTAGGCCATTTGATTATATTATATGGCCACATAAGCAAATCCATAAACATGGAAAAAGGATTAGTGGTTGCCAGGAGATAGGAGAAAGGGGAAACCAGAAGTAATCACCGGATTTCTTTTGGAGGTGATAAAAATGTTCTGGAATTAGATAGTAGTGATTGTTCTATTGTATTGTAAATATAATACTAAAACTCACTGTATTATACACTTTAAGTAATGAACTTTATAGTACATGAATTATATCTGAATTTTTAAAGTGAATGATGAACAATAATGAGATGAGGCCACTCTAGACTCCTTAGTGCACCACCTCAATGAAACTAATAAAAGAAATTTTATTTTACTTTTTATTTTTGTTTTTTTGATACCAGGGATTGAACTCATGACCTCGCACTTGCCAGGCAAACATTTCTGCCACTGAGCTAAATTCCCAGCCCAAAAGTAATTTTAAAAGTCTGAATTTGTAAGAAAAAATTGGTGTCCTAGACTAAAGCCAAGACCAAATTTATTAAATTACACTGGAGTCCTTTTTACTACTATTTTAGTGGCATTGCAGAAAGGGAAATGGAAGGAAGGGGGTTTGGTCTAGGTCTAGGGAGTGCCTCCCATGAACTTTATCAAAGCCCAAGTATCTAATAAAGTTTATGAGGAGAGCATTCAGCCCAGATCTCATGTTCTTGAATGGCAACAGACACCAACTTCTATTTCTAAAAACACTGTCTCAATTTTTAAGGAACAGATATAATCCCATCTTGTATATCATCAACCAATATTTTTAGCATAAATACTTAAATTACAAATTACACAATTATATTGCAGTGTATTTGTATGTTAAGAATATTAATTTGTTAACAGTAAAGCTTTAGAATGTATCATTGTTTTTATAATTCTATTTTTGGCATTTGTTATTCTTGCTATTCTAATAGAGTCTATCCCTCAGTTCTCTCATTTGGAAAAATAGGAATCATACCTCAGAGTTGCAGTAAGCATTAAACAAGTTATTATTCACATTCAGAACAGTGCTGGGCCTGTATGTACCAAAGGTGATGCTGTGGAAGAATCTGCTATTAGTTTCTCCACTGTGGTTAGTGCTCAGAGTGCAGAGTATGTGCTGTGGGCTCAAAACACATATTTATTATATTAGAAGAATCTGAAAACATCTTTTTACCCTCACTCCCAAGTTACAAAAAAATCTGCATGTCCTCTTCTTTCTTCCTTTTATAAAATAATCTGGTGAAACAACTGAGACCAATCTGCCAGACTTGCTCCCCGACCTTGGCAGCAGATCCACCCTTTCTACAGCCTTTGAGTAGATTCTGATTCAGATTAGCTTTACCCCTCTGCACTTGTCACCAGCCTTCAGCTCCTACACTTGTTCTACTCTTGGGGAAAAGTTGCAATGTGTGGCCTGAGGACGGCCATACTGAGATGAACCCCGGCACCGATGCCTACTCCGTGGTCTTTCTACACGGGGGAGCCACAGCCCTGCTGTGACTGGGCAATGCTCATTCCCTCCTGTGGAATCTCCAAAGATATGATCACTTTCCTCTCCTTGAGCTACACGTATACATGCACTTCCAGCAGCTGGAGTATGCTCTGAACACCAAGAATTTTGATGCTATAATGAACAAGCCAGTACACATCACATGGTATCCATCACTTTGCTGAAGTTGCATAGGCAACACATTTATTAAAAATTTGAGCAAATCCATTGATAATAAAGCATTGTACATTTCTTGATTTTTGTAATATCCTTTCACGTAAGGTGGTTTGTGATGAAAATGGTCCCAAGGCTATGGATTTGTACATTCTGAGACATACCAAGCATTTGGTGGCTAACTGATTATCAGCCTGAGATGGAAAGCCCAACTGAATTCAGTCAGCATGGTTCTGGGCATGGAAGACGCACTTTAAGAAGAACTGTTGTCCGAATGGTATAAAAAGGAGAAAGGAGGGAAGTGTGTCAGCTGATCTTCCTTGGAGGAGCTTCCTTGTGACTGCTTTTCTTCAGAGGAGTTTGGCTGTTTTTCTTCAAAAAAGCTTTGGTTGTTTTCTTTCTTTGGAGGAGCTTCAAATCTTGTCTTCATCTCGGATGTCATCTCCTGGCTTCCAGGGCAGATCCTTCAGTTTTCTGGCAGATCCTTTGGTCTTTTGGCACAGACAGTTCAGCTTCTAGCACTGGCCCTTGTGCCTTTCCAGCACAGATACTTTGGTCTCCCAGCATGGATCCTTCAGCTTCCTGATACAGACATACACGGAATGTTGCCATGGACTCCAGGTCATAAAATGGATCCTCTGGGTCTCCAGCACACAGACAGATGTTTTGCACTCTTCTACATCTGACTCTAGTAAGCACTGACTAATACAAAGTGGCTGAAAGAGTTAATGAAAAAAATGAGTGGGATGCTCAACAATATTTGCATCAAGAATTTTGGAGAAGACTATGCTCAACCAAGACCAAGCTCCACTAGACTGCTCAGGGTGCCAGATATTATCTAGTCCAAAATATGCCCTGTGCTATCTGCTCGGCCACTCCTAGACCACCATTTTGAACTATGAGACTAGCTTCTTTATAGGTTCTACAAGGCATGTCAACACAGTGTGCTACAACACATCAACACACACGATAGGCCCATGTCTTATAGCTGCTGCCATCCCTGCTATTACTGCTGTTTGTACTGTCCCACAGCATAAACGTGCTGCAGGAGTCCTCAGCAGCATGTTAATGTACAGCCCAAGTTTCCATGTGCAAGGTCAGGGACATCTGCAAGAGCAAAAGTGAATGTTGGACTCACTTATGTAAATCATGTACCCTAGTCTCACTGGCAAAATCATTGGCATGTTGCTGGAGACTAGTAATTCAGAACTTCTTCATATGCTTGAGTCTCCAAAGTCTCTCTGTTCTAAGGCTGATGAAGCTGCAGCCTCCTCAGCAGCCCACCAAGCTGAAGAGGCTGCCCAGAAAGTAGTTAATGGTACTACTGAGTTTCTACTGTTTAAAATTTTTTGACGAAGTCCAACATCCATTCACGACAAAAACCCTACAGAAAATTGAAAAAGATGATTGTTACCTTAATCTGATAAAAGCCATCTATGAACAACCAATAACCAACATCATACTAAATGGACAAAAACTGAAAGCTTTCACTCTAAAATCAGGAACAAGACAAGGGTGTCCACTATCACCACTCCTATTCAATATAGTTCTGGAAACATTAGAGCATTTAAACAAAAGAAAGGAATAAAAGAAATAAGGATAGGAAAGGAAGAATTTAAACTATCATTATTTGCAGATGACATGATACTCTACATAGAAGACCCCAAAAACTCCACCAAAAGACTTGTAAATTTAATAACCAAATTTAGTACAATAGCTGGATACAAAGTGAACACTCAAAGATCAATAGCATTCCTGTACACAAGCAATCAACTCACAGAGAGAGAAATTAGGAAAACCACACCCTTTAAAATAGCGTCCAAAAAAATGAAATACTTAGAAGTCAATCTAACAATGGAAGTAAAAGATCTATACATTAAAGGAGATCAAAGAGGATATGAGAAAATGGAAAGACATCCCTTGCTCATGGGTAGGGAGAACCAACATAGTGAAAATGGCCCAACTCCCAAAACTGTTATATTGATTTAATGCAATCCCAATCAAAATACCATTAGTATACCTCACAGAACTAAAGAAAACATTTCTAAAATTCATTTGGAACCAGAATAGACCCTAAAATAGCAAAAGTCATTCTGAGCAACAAAGACAAGTCAGGGACATCACAATCCCTGATCTGAAATTATGCTGCAACACTACTGTGATAAAATAAGCATCATATTGGGAAAAAAACAAAAACAAAAACAGGCTTTAAGATTAGTGGAACAGAGTAGAAGATGCAGACATAACTCCAAACATACCTGGTCACCTTATCTTTGACAAAAGAGCTAAACACCTTCACTGGAAGAAAGATAGTCTCTTTAATAAATGATGCTGGAAAAACTGGCTTTCCACATGCTGAAGACTAAAACTAGACCCATGTCTATCAACATGCACTGAACTAAAGCCAAAATGGATCAAAGATCTAAATATTAAAACAGAAACACAAAATTTACTGCAAGGGAAAATAGGTAGAAATCTTGAAGACATAGGTGTAGGCAGAGACTCTATGAACAAAACCCAGACTGCACAGGAAATACTACAATTAACAAATGTGATCTCACCTTATTAAAAAGCTTTTGCACAACAAAAGAAATCACCAACAGAGTAAAACAACAACCCATAGAGTGGAAAAAAATTATAGTCAATTGCCCCTTAGGCAAGGGGCTTCTATCTATAACAGATAAAGAATTGAAAAAAAATCAGAGTCCCCAAATTCAAAGACCTAGTCCAAAAATGGGCATCTGTGACAAATACATGCTTCTCAGATGAAGAAATACAAAGGGCAAATAAAGTCACGAAAAAATATTCAACATCACTGGTCATTTGAGAGACGCAAATTAAAACACTGAGATTCTATCTCACTCCACAAAGAATGGCTGTCATCAAGAAATCAACCAATAACAAATGCTGGTAGGGCTATGGGGAAAAGGAACCCTTCTTCACTGTTGGTGGGAGTGTAGACTGGAAATCAGTGTGGAGATTCCTTAAAAACTAGAATTAGAGGTCCCGTTCGACCCAACTATTGCACTTCCAGATATCTTCCCAGAGGAATTAAAAACATCATATGTAGGTATACATATATAACTGTATGTATGTATGTATGTGTATATATATGTATATATATATATATATATATATGATAGATAACTACTACTAATCTCTATTAGTTCATCAAAAGAACAGTTTATACTGTCATTGTTTGATTGTTTGATCATTTTTTATGCCTAGATCTTGTAACCTGAACAACTACTTCTAAAACAACAATATGTAATATATTAACTAGTGTTAATTTCTTACTATTTTTTTAAAAATTCTGTATTATTTCTATCCTTTTGTCTGTTTTGCTTTTTAAAATTAAAAAAAATCCTACCACAGTGATATATGTGCACCCATGTTTATAGCACCATGATTTATAATAGCTAAATCTTGAAAACAACACAAATGCCCATCAACCAAGGAATGGATGTGGTTTTGGCTGGGGATTTAGCTCAGTGGCTCAAGCAAGCACTTGACCGGTAAGCACAAGGTCATGAGTTCGAACTCTGGTAGCAAAAAAAAAAAAAAAAAAAGATAGGGTATTTTAATATAATTGAGTACTCTTCAGTCATAAAGAATAAACTTGAGACTTTTATAAGCAAATGCATGCAACTTGAGACTATACTTATAAGTGAAATAAAACAGATTCACACATGTAAACATCATGCTGTCTTGCTAGTGTGAAACACTGAGCAAGTAAGATTCAAAATGTACAACAGATATTGTGAGTTGGAAAGAAACTATTCAAAAGAAAAGAGAAACTGTGATGGGGGAAGGAAGGGAAAAGGAAAAAAAAAAATACATACATATATAAGATAGTTAAGCCCGAGGATATAGCTCAGTGGCACAGCACCTGCCTGGCAAGCACAAGGTCATGAGTTTGATTTCTGGTACCAAAAGAAAAAGACAGTTATACAGTTAGTTTCTCTTAGTTCACGGAAAAGAAAGGTGTGTGATAGTATTGTTTGGACAGTATTTCATACCTTGTACACTGAATAACTGTTGGGAACCGTTGAAGCTGGAAATTGACTTAGGGCATGACCCAGACATGACCTTACCAAAGTAACAAAGAGCACCTGGGTCAACCACGTGAAAAATGCTCCCACAACCCAGCAAAACAGGAGGCTCCTAAACATTCCAGGCCTGGGTTGTTAGGCAGAGGGGCTAAGATTGACGTCATCCTTCCCTGTGTATAAATAAACCGGCAACATTGGTTGAGCAGTTCCTTTCCTCCCATCAGGAGGATAAGGGCTCCACCTGACTCCAGCTTTCTGTCTGTCTTTATTTTCTTAGCCTCTCGCGGTCCTTCACCCCAAGAACCTTAGGAGCCGCATGGGTCGCGGCAAATAACTACTATGAAGATAACAATGCACAATGTATTCATTATTGTTACTCTCCTATGAGCCTGTTTTGAAACTCTATTTTATTGTTATTATTTTTTCTCTTTAAGATAAAAATAAACAAATAAATAAAAATAAATAAGATCGAGGACAATGGAAAGAAACATGCTTATGGAAGAAAAATATCTAAACAAAAAATTTCAAATGTTATGGAAAAGAACATTGCAAAATATATGATAAATTTTTTAAAAAGGAAAAGAAACTTTGCACCTTATGAACCAAGCAAATGCCAGATGTAGCAAACAATGCTAATCCTAGATTACTTGATTTAAAAGCAATCAAAAAGTACTCAAATAGTAAACTATAAATACAATGTTTATAGACAAGAAAATTTTCACCAAATTTTAAGCATTTATGCCTTAATTTTATAATTTTTTATTGTGGAATAGCTTATAATTTTAGTTATTTTAAGTAACAGAATTGACAACAGAGCAAGAAAATGGAATTTGAGTTATAAAATTCTTGCTTTAATTAAAATTTCTTGAACAGTTAAAAAAAGGATCTGCTATTAATGTTCTATACAACTTCTCTAAATCAATACTGTACAAAATAATGAGCAGAGGTTATAGACTGAATAATTTTGTTTCTCTAAAGTAAACTGAAGCCAGGGGAGGAGGCATGTGCCTATAATCCCAGCACTCAGTTAGCTGAGGCAGGAGGACAGCTGTGAGTTTGAAGCCAGCCTGGGCTATATATTGAGTTCAGGTACAGCCTGAACTATATAGCGAGACCCTGTTTCAAAAAACCAAAAAAAAAAGCAAGTTGAAAATCTGTGAAGCAGGGTGTGGTGGTGCACGCTTTTAATTCCAGCACGTGGGAGCGGGCAGGAGGATCATTATGAGTTCGAGACCAGCCTGGGCTACAAAGTGAGTTCAAGGCCAGCCTGAACTGCATACTGAGACCCTGTCTCAAAAAATAGGGCCAGGGATTTAGCTCAGTGGCATAAACACCTGCCTGGCAGGCGTGAGGTTTTGAGTTTGATCCCTGGTACCAAAAATGAAAATCTGTTCTGAAATGTGATGGTAACAGGATGTGGGGCCTTTGGGATATATTAGGTCACAAAGGTGGAGCCCGCATTAATAGGATTAGTACCCTTGTAAGAGTCACAGAGTGTTTACTTCACCTTTCTGCTCTATGCCAAATGAAAACACAGGAAGTCAGCGGTCTACAACCCTGAAGAGACTCTCACCAGAACTCAACCAGGTTGACCTTCTGATCTCAGACCTTAAGCCTCCATAACTGTGAGAGATAAATTTCTATTACTTACAAGCTTCCCAGTCCATAGTATTTTGTCACGGCAGCCTGAACTAAGTCAGAGAGGTTATTTGCACATATATATAACAGCATGTTAAAACTGAATTTTCTCTGCTATATTTCAGCTAAGCCTCCTAAGTGTTAGTGTAGGTACTGAGTTAGGGGATCCACCTGGATATGAGAAATACACAGATCATAAAAGAAGCACTTACAGATTGTGAGAGTAAGAGATCCATAAAGAATGTGGTAATATCTACACATTTTAGAGCTATTTCTAGGCTGGATCCTTCTTTCTGAAAATAAGGACAGCATGAACATGTAATCACAGAATACATGTAAAACACCTTGGAGGTGTTTAACCCTGAAAATAAAGTTTTAGTAAAGTATATGCTCTTAATATTAAAGCCTCTCAGAATTGTATTCATTCATTCATGCATAGGTTTTTGAGCTTCACTCGTTATCCAGGCAAGGTTTCTCTTGTCACATGTGCATGTTTAGGCAGAGGCACATACTGATTACAATAAAGTTCCCTTAACAGTGAGCTAGGAAAGGCATGGCCTGCTTAGCCACAACAGGTTTAATAAAGTTATGTAATTTAGTTGATTCAACCTGCTATACCAGAATGTCACAGATTGAGTGGCTTATAAATAACAGAAATTTATTTCTCACATTCTGGAGGCTGGCAAGTCCAAGATCAAGGTTCTGGCAGATTTGGTGCCTGGTGAGAACCCACTTCTCCTCACTTCTCACTGTGTCCTCATGTGGTGGAAAGGACGCATTAGAGCTCTGGAGTCTTTCTATGCGTACAATAATCCCATTCATGAGGAAAGCATCCTCATAACCTCCCTAAACTGCCACTTCCTAACACCATCATATTGTGGGGTAGATTTTAATATGAATTAGGAGAGGGACAAACATTTCTTCTATATCATTATAGTCGATATTTAAGTAGAAGGTATATAGAGTTACATGTGTTCTACAAAAATGGTATGTTTGCATCAAATTTGACTTTCCACTGATTAGTGCTGTGACAAATATCACACTGTCTTTAGCTGAAGAATGAGAGGCACAACCCAAACCTTCAGGCATTAACCTACACAGCAGTTTCTTTCAGCACAAGATTTTATAACTCAGCATACACATCAGTTTTCAGATTGTAGCTATCATCAGTCTCAGTTTAAACCACAGTTTAACTGCTTTATTTGATTACAAACATAACTGGAATTAAGGTCTAGAGAGAGATAAGAGAGATCTAATCTTAACACAAAAGAAAAGCCCATACACACACACACTCATTATTTTGTGTTTAAGTTTTGTGCACCCTCATTATAGAGGAGCTTCTACATGATGTGTAGATTGAAACTAACAAGGCAACAAGAGGAAGGATTATCCTACAATCTCCTAAACCCACAGGAGCAGTGGCGAGGGTGATGTCCTTCCACAGCTGGTCTCACCCAGCGGGTGGCTGCATCCCAGCTCAGAGGCACACTTTGGCACCCTGGCTGACGTTGCACTCAGTGCCAGGGAGACCAGCAGCCATGCCCTCCTCCTCTGTGTAAGGCCAGCAGTTCGTGCTCAGCTGTTCCCTTCCCTGCAGGGAAGGAAATGGTGCTTGGGCACATCCCTCCCAAATGACTGCAGTTTCCTAGAAGGATGAAAAATCTGTTTCATGGTTTGAGACAGGAAGAAAACCTTCACACTACTTTTGATGAACCCCACAAAAATGGTTCCTTCTCAGCCTAAGGCAGAGAGACTTTGGCAAAACCTGGGCAGAATATCGTACCCCACAGGGCAAGACTAAAGGAAGGGTGGGACCAGAAGAGAACCCACTATCCACACACACCCCTTTTATTTTTTGACTATTTGGTCACCGTTTAGCTCATCAGAGATGACCGAGAGAAAGATGACTTGCTAGGGGTTTCTTAAAGCTTAAATAAGTGAAACTTACAAAACGTAATTGAAAAACACAGTTAATGTTTAGATTTTTTAAAAAAATATTCATTACAGTAGAAGACATATTCCAAGAATAATGAGATAAGTGTATCTCAAGTTTCAGAGACTATTTTGAGGGGGTTTAATAGCAATGTGTCTTTTACTGTAATTCTTAAAAAATTTAAACATTAGCTGTAGTTTTCAATTACACCTTGCAGCTTGACATAACCTGAGGTAGCCATTAACTATGAGTGAAGATCAACCTCAATTTGTTCTCAGAAATGAAGGAGGTTGGAAAGGATTAGTCTTGGGAACCCTCAGTTGACCCTGACAGAATTACAGTACAACTTTCCCCAGGAAACACCCTTTCATGAATATTCACTATCTACTGAAAGCACAAGGCAGACAATATCCATTTCCTCCTTTCTTTTCTGCACTTGGGTTTACTGTGGAATATTCCTCCTTAAAAGTAAGTATATACCCCAGACTGATAAAGTATTCCATTTCTAGTAAAACCAAAATAAGATGAAACAATAATTAGGACAATGTCATTTTTGTGGCTTTGCATTTACAATAAGACCAATAAAAAAATTACCAAAACAGTTGAACTCATGTTGACCAAGAAATGCTGGGTCCAACGTAATTATGCCTGTATCTCTCCATGCCAGGGTGCCTTCCTAAATAAGTATCTTTTCCCTTGTCTTGTCCGATAACAACAATATTTTACCAAATGTTTATGATAGGGAGTATTCAAAGTACTTTACAAGTAGTAAACACATTTAACACTCACAGTGACCTGAGGTAGATGAAACACAGAAAGGTTTAGTAACTAGCTCAATGTCACACAAATATTGAGTGGCAGGGCTCCAATTTGAACCACAGCAGATGTGACTCCAGAATCTACATTTTTAACCAACTTACCATACTTTCAGCCTTTTCTAAGGTGCTTGGAAACTGGCCTCACTTTATGAGCTTTGTTGACTGTTTCTGAAAAATTCATAAAGCCCTCAGCAACCACTCCCTAAAAATTATGAAAAGAGTATCACTCATTGAATGACATCTACAAGCTAACCTATTTTTAAGGGTTGTTCATGGGGGGAGGGAGGTTTACTGAACAACCTAATAAATTTGACACAAAATCAACATTAAAAAAAGAGAAACAACTCCACCTCGAGTTTCCCATGAATTAATCACAGATAATACCATTGCTGTATCATTCCTTACTGTCATAGCCTCCAGGAAATTCAACCAGACACTGACTCACAGTGTGTACAGAAATCTATAGCATTAAATGCACTTCTGGTGTTAGATCTGACTTGAGTAATTGTAAAGAACACTTGCAAAGAGCCTTGGAGTTTATGAATTTATTTTCTTTAAGTGATTCTATCCAAGAAGGATAAGTGAGATGTCTCAGGTCCTACAACCATGGCAGGGTGCATCACAGGATCAAAACCACAGGCTTCCAGGGTCTGACTGCTTTCTCCATTTTGCCATATTGCTCCTCCCACGTGTATGACAAATTTGTATGTAGAGTAACACATTCCCATTCTCTGGGGATAAAGAGATTCTCCTGTACTCAGTATAGACAAAGTTAACATAATTATATTCCACTGGTTCAATTTTGGAAATACACTTGATCTACCTGAAATATGAGTTCAGTGGTGACTACCTATCCCTGTCCTTCATGGAGAGAAGCAGACAGGTAACACCATAAAACAAAGTACTAGGAAGTCACAAAACAGGAGTCTAGTAAGTGGAAAATGTATTATTTTTGATCCTACCTTACATGAGTACTCATTTCCTATTATTTAATTATATTTCACCATCCAACATTTGCTCCCAGTAGAAATCAATACGGATCTCTCTGAAAATTAGACAATGTTTTTATTTCTATAAAAGAGGAAATGTGTCTCTCTTCAAAACGTCAGGCCCTTGACCTCTCTCTGGCCATGAGCTCAGGACCTCTGGCATCGGCCTGCCTTTTGTCTCTCTCTGCCAGTTCATCTAAGTAAAATCATCTGTTTGTTCTTTCCAAATCAAAAATTTTATCCTGACATCCGTATCTCAAAAACCTTCCACAACTATCCACTCTCTTCAAGCATAAAGCCCACACTTTTAAAGTCCTGAGCAGGACAGCAGTTTTCATTTTTCTGGGCATATTGCCTTTGGGTTCTTGCACAAACTGTCCACTCTGACCAAACTGGCATGTTCTACTTTCCCCAAACACACAACATGCTTGCCTGTCTCTATCTCTGCCCACAGATCTTTTCCCTCCCAGAAGGCCACCTCACCTGTCTGTGTCAATCCAACTTATTCACATGGTAGAGTCCAGCCCAGGAGCCTCCCAGACAACCAAAGTGCACTGAAAACCTCCTCTCAAAGTGCTCATTATAATGTAGGTAACACCATAAAACATAAAGTACTAGGAAGTCACAAAATGTAGGTAACATTAATTTTGTATTTGCTGTTCAGTTGAAATTTCATTTTCTCATGTGTATTTCTTCTACTTTCTTTTTCAGTTTTTAAATTCCTTTAGAGCAGAAAATACTTCTTATAGTGTACCTTAAATACATAAAGAACTAAATTACCAGCAAAGTTGATTATTTGCCTCTGCCCCAGTTCTCCTGAAAGAACTAGCACTTAGAAATCTTGGCATGATTTTGTAAAGTTTTCCTAAAAACCTAAAAGCTAATGGAATGTATCTTTAGGTAGAGATTTTTTTTTACCTTAATTCATGGTTAAATTAAAAGATAACCTGCTACACAGCATTTATTAATAGGCACAATGAACTCTTTTTTTAAAAAAAAACTTGCTCAAGTTTGTCCCAACCTTAATGACAAAAAGGAAACCAAAATACAAATGGAGGGCTAATATCATATACTTAAATGTTTTAAAGTTATGAAAGCTGGCATTGAGGGAGGCTGAAACAGGAGGATTGCAAGTTCAAGTCCTGCTTGGACAACTTAGTGAGACCCTGTCTCAAAATAAAAAATACAAAAAAGACTGATGATGTAGCTCAGTGCAAAGGCCCTGGGTTCAATCTGTATTACCAAGAAAAAAAATATATACTTTTTAGTTTAAAACATCAATTTAAAAAGCTTTTTCTTAAATGTAAAAGCACATAAAAAGAGAAACAATAAAATGCTAAAAATCTGCAAATC
Organism: Dasyprocta punctata; assembly: GCA_004363535.1. Lineage (NCBI taxonomy): Eukaryota > Metazoa > Chordata > Mammalia > Rodentia > Dasyproctidae > Dasyprocta > Dasyprocta punctata. The sequence continues at coordinate 4,649 of RJWM01035159.1, read as the reverse complement.
ATTATACACTATAATAACAGCTAGTAAAATACCAGCTGTGGCTGAGGCTATAGCTCAGCAGCACAGTGCCTGCCTGGCAAGTGCAAGCTCCTGAGTTCAATTCCCGGTACCAAAAAATAAAAATAAATAAAATATTAAAAAAAAATTAGCAAGGGTTGCAACAGTCACAATTAACAGTATCTGAAAATAAAGTTTTTAAAAATGACCACAGATACATTGCAAGGTACAGTTACTTTTGTCGTTTCAATCCTACTCCAAGTTAGCTTCTGAGTCACAGGCTAATTTGGCAAATGTAATCGTTCTTTACTCTTTCTAAGCCAGCAACACTCATCTTATGAAGATATTATTATATTTCAACTCTTCATGTATTGGATTCCTCAGGAATAAGCAAAAACATGTTTACCTCTCCGTGTACCTAGGACAAGTCTATTTCATGGTTGGTGCAGGAGATGACAACAGACCAACCTGTGTTTAGAAATTGTACATCCACAAAATTATTTTATATTCCACAGAAATTAAAAGAAAAAAGTAGAGAAAGAAAATTCACTCTTAACCTGATAGTTTATACATAGTCAGCACTTGGAGTAGAGAAGGAATTCAGGAAAGGAATGGCAAACAAGCACTCTACCACTGAGCCACACCCCCTGTACCCATCGTCTGGTTCTCTCTTTCCTTTCTCGTTTATGCCTTTCATGTCCCAGTGACAGTGTCAGGGACCATTCACCCTTGCTGGGAACATTATCCTCCTTTCTGCTACTTCCTTCTTCTTAAAAATACTGCAAAAGTCCCTATTTATTTTTGGTTTTTTGAGACAGGATCTTGCTATGTAGTCCAGGCTGGCCTTGAACTTGCAGCAATCCTCCTGCCTCAGCCTCACAAGTGCTGAGATTACATGCATATGCCACCATGCACAGCATAAATGTCCCTTTTTAAACATGAAAAGTCTACCAGTGACTCATAAGCCTAGTGAATCTGTTCTGCACCTTTTATTTCTCTTGATAGTGTGTTTATTAACATAACTTTCACATAGTTGCAAACACAGCACAGACAACCACAATGAAAATTACTGGCCACAATAAGATGTTTTAAAAGCAATCAGTCTTTATTCTGAAAACTGGTGTAAGTGGAAAATGTATTATTTTTGATGCTAGTTACATGAATACTTATTTCCTATTGTAGGGGCAGATTAGGGGGACATAAAAAAAAACCCAGAGCAAAACACAGATGACAAACATCTTAAGATCATTACATGCTTATCTGTGTACAATGTGTTTTTTAAAAATGTATCCTACTGTATCCTTTCTGAAAGTGTTACTCACATTTACAGTATGTCTCTTTCTCAGAAACAAAGGCTAAGACCCTGATTGGCTCAGCTCACACCAATCAAAAAATCAGTTTGCCCCTGATTAGACACATCTCACACACACTGGGCCATCCCAAGCAGGATGCCTCCTATCTTGTAGCATCACTGTGCAGCTCAGATAGCTTCTCCTGCTTTCTCTGCATTTGCCTCACTTTAAATAAACTCTTGTTTTGCACTATATCAGCCCTGACTCCCCCATTTTCTGCTAGGAGTTCCATTCTCCATTCTTCGCTGGACTGAGGGCAAGGACCCAAAGAGAGGTGCAGAATCATTTGGGGACACTTCTAGCACCCCTGAGAGATTCCCTGCTGGACACAACACTATTATTTCATTATATTTCATCATCCAACATTTGCTCCCACTAGAAATCATTCATGGGAAAATCAAGCATTTATGCTGCTCTTCTTTTGAACTATTTTTCAGGATAACAAAATCACCAATGAAGGACATTTTTGCTCTAAGAAAAAAATCCCAGTCAATAACTGCAGCCAAAATGAGTCCATGGATCCAAGCAACAGGGATCATGGGCTGCTGATACTGTCAGGTAAAGGCTTTTAAAAGAATAGATCGAGAGTATGACATCAACTGTGATAGCATAAAATGGACTGGTAAATGCTTCATGATATGATGTGTATACAGCACCATATGAAAAACACTCTTGCCCAAATAATCTAATCAAGATCCAGTGATTGGTTTACCGTTCACCAGCAAATACTGGGGGCTGAGGAAATCTAAAGGACACCATGAGGATAAAGCCACGCACATGCAGAATGTGAAAAATTCCACAGAAACAATGAGCTACAGTCCTCAATAAGGTGTAAGGGGGAAAAAGCTGCTATTAATTAATAAGAGGTTTAATCAATATATTAACCAAATGTAAGATGTAGACTTGGTTTTAATCCTGACTCAAACCAACTACAAAAATACCTTCGAGACAATCAGAGAAATTAGAGCAATGACTGGTATTTATAATATTAATTATCAATAACTTCTTCAGAGCTTGGCTTGGTAGTACAAGCCTATAATCCTAGCACTCTGGGAGGCTGAGGCAGGAGGATCACAAATTTGAGCCCAATCTGGACAAAAGTCCAGCAGTCAACAGAGTCCCTGTATTAATAAATCAACAAACAAACAAAGGGGTGGGATGTAGCTCAGTGCTAAGATCCTAGGTTCAATACTTAGTACTGCAAAATAAATAAACAAAAAACTTCTTTGGTATGATAACAGTGTTGTAGTTATGTTGTTTTAAAAAATATATCCATATGTATATAGATATAGGTATATTTCATTAACTATATATGGAAGAAATGATACATATAAGAACACCTTTTTAGTTTAGTGGACTTTATTTTCATTTATTTATTATTTTGTGGGGCTGGAGATTGAACCCAGGGCCTTGCACACTCTAAGCAAGCACTCTACCACTGAGCTATGTCCCAGTCTTAGTCTTTATTCTGTAGACCAGTTTTAGATTTACAGAAATATTGAGACACTAACATAGAAATTTCCCATATCCATCATACCTAGTTTTCCCTGTTAGTAACATCTTATCTGAGTACAGTACTTTTGTTACAATGAATAAGTCAATATTGATATACTACCATTAACTGAAGTGCACACTTCATCGGATTCAGTCTAAGGAATGTTCTTTTTCTGTTCTAGGGTTGACCTAGCGTAACACAACATTACATCTAGTTATCATGTCTTATACTCCTGTTGGTTGTGATGGTTTCTCCTGCTTATGTTAATTTTGGCCTTGACAGTTTTGAAAAGTATTGATATTATGGCCTACGTCTAGATATCCTCCCAAAGCCTCATGCAGTCATAGGTAGGGCTGTTTCGTAGGTAGCTGAATCTAGAGGGTGTGATTGATTCATGGTGCAGTACTAGAATCAATGGTGCTAGGATTAAGGGTGTATGATTACTACATCAGCCTACTGATGGGTTTGGCACTACCCTAATCCCAGTACCCTGGATACAATATAAGGGACAGAAAGAGACTTGTCCCTTGTTGCTTTGCTACCTTCCACCCACCATGAACGGTTTCTCCTCTGCACTGCCACTCTGCCTGGAAGCCAGCCGACTGTGGGCTGAAATCTCTACAAACTGTGAGCTAAATAAACTTCTCCTCCCTTAACTTGTAGGTATTGGGTATTTTGTCTCAGGAACAAGAGAAAAGTAACTAAGACAACTGGTTACTTATTCTGTAGAAAAATTCTCTCTGGCATTTGTGTGGTACTTTTCTCATGGCTAGATTGGGGTTATGAGTTTTGGGGCAGAAGACCACAGGAGTCAATATGGATATTCATCACATTCTATCTAGGGCACCTACTATCAAAGTGACCTATTGACATTGATGCTGATCTTGACCATCTCACCAAGATAGTATTTGTCAGGTTTCAGTACTATAAAATCACTCTTTAATCTTGCTTCCATGCTGTACTCTTCAGAAGGAACTCATTAGTGAGGGGTTTTATGTTCCCCCTACTAATAAGTGGAAGCATTTATATAAATTATTTGGAATTCTTCTGAATAGGAGATATCTCTTTTTTCCCATTATTTATTCAGTAATTTCTTTATACCTGTATGGACTCAAAGATGTTTGTTTTACATTTTAGTTTACAGTATAATGCTTATTTTTTAATTCTTTTTTTTTTTTTTTTTTGTACTGGGAATTGAACTCAGGACCTTGTGCTTGCCAGGCAGGCACTGTGCCACTGAGCTATTATATCCCCAACCCTACTTGAATTCTTATAGTTTTGGCCTTTAGGAATTTTTTCAGTGAGATTTTACTTCTTTCTGCCATATCCTCATCATTATGTTTTGTGTGTGTTTAGCATTTTTACTGGTGGTGCTGGGAATGGAACCATGATCCTCATGCATGTTAGACAAGCGCTCTACCACTGAGCAACACCTGCTTCCTGGTACTTTTTTTACTTCAGGCTTATCTTAAATATTTTGTGCCCTAGTTTTAAAATCAGTGATTTTCCCCAAGTAAACCTGGTTTGTTTTTACAGAAGGTTTGTGTTAGAAACCAAGATCTGGGCTAGATGTGTCCATTGTTACTGGGGTATCAGTGCTTCTAGGCCCTTTCAGATGACAAAGTAAGAAAATATATGAGTGTTGCTAGGCAGGGTGGTGTACTCCTGTAATCCCAGTACTCTGAAGGCTGAGGCAGAAGGATCTCCATGAGTTCCAGGCCAGCCTGGGCTACATAAGTGAGTTCAAGGCCAGCCTAAACTACACAGTCAGATCCTGTCTTAAAAAACAACAACAACAACAACAA
>RJWM01035158.1:0-19120 GCA_004363535.1 Dasyprocta punctata | reverse complement strand
TTTCAATAGTGTATCATTTACTTTCTCCATCTTTTTCCTTTTATTCTTCTTATTCCTTTAATAACTTCTTCTATCCTCTTTTCTTCTTACTGGCTAGTATTTTTTCCTCAGTGCTGGAATTTAGCCCAGGGCCTGATATATATGCTAATCCTCGTATTAACTTCTTTTTTTCCAAATTCCTTTTCCTTCTTATTCCTGCAAGGGCCTGCTGTTTCTGCCAACTACAGTTAAAGTTTATTTTGCTGGATACACTAACCATCAGTCTCACAAAAGTTGCCATTAAGAATGACAAATTTAGCAATCTGCAAAGGGCCATATTTTCCCTATATTGCTTAAAAAACTTATAAATTACCTAATAACTACTGGAAAAAGAAATCACAGATCTCCACCACTCACTATCATTTTGAAAAAAATTTAGAAAAACATTTTTTATCTATCCACTCTTTATAACAGTGTGTAAACTCTCTTAGTCGTTAGAGGAATAACAGTTTAACACATTATTTAAGGGATGTTTCATACAGTAAATCTAAACAACTCAGTATTTTTACAACTGGGATATAATAAAAGGGAATAAAACAAGAAATATGTCAATAATTGTGGTCTATTGATAGGTAAGTGATCAAAATTTTAATTCTGCTAATAGTGCCACTTGTCAGTTATTTTCTTCAAATAGGACCCAAGTACCTAGTGTGACATTAAATGTATTTGAAATTTTTCAAATGATTTATTTTGAGATATTAACATCAAACATGCATGACTGTTGTGATTATTGGATACTTTAAATACAAGTACATTTCATGGTAGTAGTGGAAAACTGATACTTTGTTAATGATTCATCATTTGAAGTTGAGTATTGCAGTGAGAGATTGGTGATAATGTAGTCTTAGAAGTAACAGCAATTAAAAAAAAATAAATAAAAAATAAAAAAAAGAAGTAACAGCAATTAAGATTGTATTTTGTACATACTGAGTCTGAGAGTCCCTAAGGTTGAAATAAGGAACTTAACCTATCCCTTTAAGAGAATTATGCAGGTTTGCCTACTCCCAATGGGAAAAGAATTTTGAGGTCACATCAGTTAAAAGAGCCATGAGAAGAATTTATTAGAGGAAGATGGAGAATGCACTCAAGGGCAGGCTGTGGGTGCTCAGAGAAATGAGACACAATACACATGGGGTAGGGCACACATTGACAGGCTGATCTCAGTACAAGTGATCTCAGATGTGTATTTTCACTGTCTGCCAGGTCCCAGTGTAAGCCATCCACGTCCGCGAAGCTGTGAGGAGTATGGGTTAGGCTGTCTCACTGCAGCTGCTTTCTGGGCTGAAGGAAGCTTCTTGATTTTCTGGTCTCCTTTCTACTTAGTTTTATATCTTCTATCCTATCTCGGTATCAGTATATATAATGAACAATTTGTTATTCGTATGTGTTTTTAGTAACACACTCCCTTGTAAGAAAGATATTAGAATTTTGAATGACTCCATTGTGGGCAGAGTAGATTGTTTTGCATTTGTGAAGCTACTGCGAACATGTCCCTAAACAATAGTGTAACACGAGAAAATAATTCTCCTCATTAATGATCTCACAAGTACTTTTCAATCCTAACAGACATATGTATCAAACTTCTTTTAAAATCAATTTTTTCTGGAGTTTAAACATTTTAAGAGATTATACTAATCAATACATGATTTTGTGTGTGTGTGTGTGTGTGGCATCAGGGATCAAACTCACAGCCTCATACCTGCCAGATAGGCGCTTAAACCACTGAGCCAAACTCCCGGCCCTAGTTTTTTGAGGCAGGGTCACACTATGTACCTTAGGCCAGCCTTGTGCTCATATTGTAGCCCAACTGGCCTCAAATTTACAACGCTCCACCTACCTCAGCCTCCCAAGTGCTGGGATTAAAGGTGTGCACCACCACGCCCGGCATGAATACTTGAATTTAATGTATTGGTTTGGTATTTATCTTTTTTTTTTTTGAAAGACAAGATGGTGTATCATCCATTGTAAGATTAGACTCGTCTCTGTGCTGTATCATGCTGGGAAGCTTACTTAAATTCTCTGGGGATAGGTCTCCTAATTTCCTAATGAAGAAATTTCCTCACCTGCTGAATGCAGTAAAGTAGCTACTACATATGCTGCCTCCAAAAATTAAATAATGTAATGTACAAAGATGCTTACAATGGTGTTATATATCAAAATATCAACAGAAATGGAATTCTTTTACCGTCTCAAAAGAACTATGATATAGCTGAAGGAAGAATGAAGAGATCTTGACAACTGGAAGAACAGATTAGTTTCAGACAACTTGGGACAAAAATATCTCTGTGAAAAACTTGAAATAACTGACAAAGAACTAAAGTCAGTGAAGTAAGTAAAACCTCCTAGTCATAGAGGCAAGATTCATCTCAATTTACAGATTGCCTAGAGAAAGCTTGTCTTGTGTCTTTTCCTCTATTGCCTAGAATATAAATGTCACTACAGAAAAGAAAGCATTCATAAAAGAGAGCCTTGATAATTTTCAGACTTATCCTATAAATATATGTTTTAGTTCTTGTTTACAGAAAAATAACAACATATATAATAAAAAATCATGTCTACAGAGTCATTGATATGGTGAATTCTTTGTAAGTTAAGGAAAATCTCCCTAAGAAAACTTACACTACTTGAAATGTACGCAGTAAATGCAAAACGAAGAGAGTGAGAAATGACCTACGTATTAGCAGATGCTGTTGGTTGAAAAATACTCTATATTGTCTCTAGTTTGACAGGGTCTCACTATATAGCTCAGACTGGTCTTGGACTCATTGCCATCCTCCTGCCTCAACCTCCCAAATGCTGGGATTATAGACGCAAACCATCAAAGATGTGCACTATATTATTATATAGATCCATCACTATATAAACTAAAACATGGTACATTAAAATAGGAAATACTCCACCTTTTTATCTTTTAAGTTTTTCTTTTGTGATTTTACATCTATGTGAAGTACAACAGAATTAGCCCAAATTGCATTCAAGTAAGTTTACGAATTTTTTTGATAATTAAATTAATTTACTCTGAACTAAACTCTACCAGCAATGTTTAACTACTCCAACATTAGTTAAGAAATATGTTCAGTATTGAGGAAAGTTAGTAAAATGTTCAATTAAATAAAACAATTACTGTTTGTCCCTAACTATGCTAGAAAATATATTGCTATAATTTCATCAATTTGTAAAAGAACATTACTGTTTGATATTTGTATTCTACTCCATGAAACTTGTTTTTGAAGAAGTAATTCTAGAGTAAATTCAATTCACTGTCTACAAAGAAGAAATGGAATAATATGAATAAATATAGGATTGGGCTGCAAAATTATCTTCTATGTAAGAAAATCTAATGCAGTATGGATATTTCAAATGTAAAATTAATTAGTGATATCAAGTTATGGGTATTATGGATATAAAGATTTTATATCTTCCTTGTCTTATTTTCTTGAAAAAAAGGAACAAATCAAATTTTAAAAAAACTAGTTAACAACTTCCACAATTTTCTTCTTTTATTCATGAAAGTATAGAAAATGTCTAAGTCTTTCTGTGTTCACCTTTGAAGCACAAAATGAGGATTAAAGCAGTAGAAACAAAGCCAGACATAATGAGTCCTAAGGAAAAACATCAAGCATGTTAAAGTTTTGCAGTTAGATGTGGCCAGTAAGCGCTGCCTTTGCTTCTAGCATCCCAATAAATCAAAGCAATAAGCCTTTCAGGTCAGATAGTTGTCTCTGATAGGCTGCCAATAATGTTATTTATGATTGTTTATAAAATATCTTGCTATTATGGTCAGCTGCTAAGAATCTCAATTATATTTTTGAAGTAGCCTATCTTCAGATATTTTCCAGCATACAAGATTTTATAGAAGAAAAAGAAAGTATGTTCAGAATTGCCATTATAAAATCATCCCATAGTTTTTCACTGATATTACAAAATCAAAAGCTAATGTGAATGATATGAACTTATTTTTTTTAACCAAGTGCATAAATCTTCATTGGTTAAAAATGAAAATCCTGTGCAGTTTGTGCTCTGGCAGCTAAACATATTCATATAAAGAAAGCTCAGGTCAATAAAGACATTTATTTGAAAATTCTCTGAACATATTGGTAGAAGCAAATCTGATTTAATATTGATGAAATTTGATATAATTGGACTTATCATTTTTATAGTATCTGAAATATACTTGGCTTTAAGATAAATAGGCTGTTCTAGTATACAAAATTATAAATAATGATGAGGCAATGTCATTCTTCATATGAAAGGTATTTTAAGTATAAAAAGGGAGCAATTATCTCATGTAAACTGAGATTAAGGAGATATAAAATATTGTAATAATGTATTCAGTTAAAGTTACTTTCAGGATTTAGGTGTTTAATGATTTTATGATTTGTCTAGTAAATTTTATTCTTCAGGAAACAAAAAACGAATATGTAACTTATATTTTTTGTTTCTTACGATTTTTTTTCTTTTTATTACCTGAAGAAGGACTTGAGCTGATATATTTAATGACAAAAGTTTGCCATTTTTGTCATTGAGGAGAATAAATGTTAACTCTGAGTTTCTAATTAGGAAATTTGGCCTGTGTTAAGCAAACAAACAAACAAACAAACAAAAAGACAAGTTTTAACACTTTAATACATGCTTCAGTTTAACTCTCAAAGTGCCTGTCATTTCTGAATCTCATGCTGTTGGCCCTTCAGTCCTGAAATTTAGAAATGATCATGGCAGTCAGTATGTTCTCTAAGGGCAACTCATAGAAGGGGCAGAACAAGTAATGAAATGACTCCTGTATAAAACCTTAATGGTCAGGTAAAAGAGTTTTGACAAGAATAGACAGAAATGAGTATTGCATGAATCTTTATAAATGTTACTCAAGAGAATTTGTGTAAATAAAATAAAGAATATCTTATATTTGTTAAGAAGCTAAAAGTAATTTACAAGATGAAGTTAGGAATTTTCCAAAAATGTTATAACAATTAAAGCAGGTCTTTAAATTTTCTAATTTAATCTTGGAATGTTATAGCATAATTTAGTAAATAACCTGAGAAGACTAGATTTCTGTGGAAACCTTCAAGTTGTTTTTTGTTTTTTTAAATCTCCAGCCTTGGTTTTTGAGACAGGGTCTCTCTCTGCAGTTCAGGCTGTTTTTGAACTCACTTTGTAGCCCAGGCTGATCTCGAACTCACAACAATCCTCCTGCCTCAACCTTCTGAGTGCTGGGATTAAAGGCATGTGCCACCATGCCCAGCTCAATCTAGTAAATTTTGGATATCATTTGTCTGTACTTTGCCTGTAATTCAAACGTATAGTGTTAATTTCGGCTCCATGTAGCATGGAAAGAAGCAGCATGGTATCCAGTTGATAACTAGTGCTTTGCAACCCCATTAAGTAACTCTTTCAATTTTGACAGCATGGTACTTCAACATTTTTATTATAAGTACCATGATTCACTGCATGAAAATGTACATCATATCATTCTGCATTAATATCCTATAGGCTTATAAGACTTGTTTTAAACCATAATTTAAGCTGAATGTTATATAACTGGATTAATTATATTTAGTTTGATGATGAAAAGAGTAGAGCATTATTCATGTCTTATTCAATATAATTTTTTTAAAAAGTCAGTTCTAACTTATTTTATTAATTTTCTCAGGATGATTCATACAGTTTGGTGTTTCTACAAACATTTTTGTTGAGTTTCTACTTTGTTTAAGTTTTTGTTTGTAGGATACATTCACAAGTAGATCAATGTTTTCTGGTCATATTGAGCTTATAGATCGCAAGAGACACTGTATACAAAGGCAAATAAATAAATAAATAAATGCAGTATTTTGCAAAAGAAGAGGTAAATCGTCGAAATAAAAAAGTGGTGCAGCTGAGAGATAAGAAATTAGTACCAATTCAAATTTTAAATATGAAATTGAGGATGCACATCACTGAGAAGACAAGTAAATACTTAAAATAAGTGAGTTAGGTATTAATATATCAGGGGAAAGAATGCAAGAAGGAATGGTAGCAGACAGTGTGAATGCCGTCTGGCAACAGAAACATGACCAAAGTGAACAGCACTAGTGATTAACACAAACCATGAAGGGATATGAGACATGATACTTACAGAAGATAGGTCAGTAAGTTTTAAGGGCATTTTAAAATTTTTTTTTACTAAAGAGCATCATTACAGGTTTTTTATCTATTGAGACTTATTTTTACTGAAGCATAAATGACATAAAAAAGTCCAAAAAGCATAAATGTATAAAATGAATATTCACAACAGGTTTTTTTATCTATTGAGAATTATTTTTACTGAAGCATAAACTACATTAAAAAGTGCAAAAAGCATAAATGTGTAAGATGAATATTCACGAAGAAAGCACACACAGTTATCTACCTGTAATTCTCTAAGTTTGTTTGTTTTTGCTAGTTTTGCAGATTTTCCTTATCAGATGAAGAATATCTCTACAGTTTGTCGTTTGCCATTGGATGCATTTTTCTGTCTGTTTTTCTTAACCACAGTTTTTTTATGTATCTGTAGAAATTATTTTGTGTGCTTAAATTTACAAAGATACTGACATATATTTTTTGAGGTGGTAGTGTTAAAGTATGCAAGTGATTCTGAATCTAAACCATTTGTTTAATGTGTGTGAATCATCTCTAACATTTGATTTTAAAAAATATTTTAAAAATAGGAATGGAGACAGGGGTGCAGAAAGGGATGAAAAAATAATTAAAGAGTTATATACATGCACTAACTAATAATTAAAGAGTATTATATATATGCACATAACAACTACGAGAAAATGTAGTTGTTATGAATGGCAAACATTACATTACATTTCCTCATATATATCTTGCAATTTCTTTTCAGTAACATCCTTTTAAAATTTTGTTGCCAAAATTATTAACCTTTCACAGAATGAGTACGGCAATTTTCTCACATTTTCAATTTTCCCTTAAAATTTATACAAATTTAGGAATATTTCTAATATATCTAATGATAGAGATAAATTATCTGTATAATCAATTAAGCCTGGTGATTTCAATGACAATTTTCTTTAAAGAGAAAATATTTAGTAGAAATAAAACCATTTGTGTCCCCTATAAATGCTTGTTGTTTTCTTACTAATGTATCAATTTGTAATAATGAATAACTACAGATAATTTAAAAATAAACTAAAATTTTAAGAATTATTTATAATAATTTAGCATATGCACCACAGTAATAAACCTTAGCATTTATAGATCCACTAAAATCTGTCTAAAAATTCTAAAGGCATTTTTCAAAGAAATAGAAAAAACAGTTCTCAAGTTCTTATGAAACTAGAAATGATTTCAATAACCTATGTACAGAAAAAAAACAAATTTAATTTGTAGGCATTATAATTCCTGATTTAAATGATATTATAAATGTGCAGTAATCAAAATAATGTGCTACTAGCATAAAAACCGCTATATAGACAAGGGAAACAAAATGCGGAGCAGATAAATAGACTCAAATATATATCATTAACTAATTTTTGCAAAGTGTCAAGAAAATAAAATGGAGAAAGTCAGTATCTTCAATAAACAGAACTGGGAAAAATCACTATCCACAAGCAAAAAAAAAAAAAAAAAAAAAAAAAAAAAAAAAAAAAAAAAAAAAAAAAAAAAAAAAAAAAAAAAAAAAAAAAAAAAAAAAAAAAAAAAAAAAAAAAAAAAGAAAGAAAAGAAAAGAAATTAGATCTAAATAAATCATACCCAAAAGTCAAAGTGATTTAGAGACCTTAGCATTGCATCTAAAACCATAAAACTTTTAGAAGAGAGCACGGGAAATGTTCCTTGACATTGTCCACGACAATATCATTTTGGATATCACACCAATAGCTCAGACTACACATTCAAAAGTAAGCATATGGTCCTACATAAAACTAAATAGCTTCTAAAAAAATAAATACTCAGTAGCTCTGCACAGCAAAGGAAAGCTCTACAATAAAAAGTCAGCTTATAAATTAGAAGAAAACATTTGGAAACTATATTTCATAGGAGTTCCAGTCCTCTAATATTATTTTAGTGTCTCTCTACTGTAAATATCTCTAAATATCTTTAATATAACTTTTTCTTTCAATTAAAAAATTAACTACATAGAATTTTCAACTGATACTTTAAATTTTCTTTCAGCACTTTCAGAATGATTTATGATTTCGTCATGGCTTGTTTCATCTTTGAAATATTACTTCATTGCCAGTATTATTATTTATTATTTTTTATTTATTTTATTTGTACTATTATTAGTACATGTTTGCACTAAATAATGATTACATTCACTCTAGGTAATTGATACATGTGCACATTTCAATTCCCTTTTTCATTCCTTCTACACCTATCACCCTTTTATTTTTTCTAGCATCAGATTCATTTATTTAACTTACAAGAACTTATAAAGTTAATTATTATATACACAGATTAAAATACATACTAATAAGCCAAAGAACATCTATAACACATAAAATAATTAAACTAAGTCAAAGTACAATTTTAGATATACTGTCTGCACTAGATTAAAATATCCTTTAATATATGGCATGTATATTATATATTTTATATAGCTGTATGATATATATATATATGAAACATATAGAGATGGATTTTCTTTTTTTTCTTTTTTCTTTTTCTTTTTTTTTTTTTTTTTTTTTTTTTTTTTTTTTTTTTTTTTTTTTTTTTTTTTTTTTTTTTTTTTTTTTTTTTTTTTTTTTTTTTTTGTGGCACTGGGGATCGAACTCTTAACCTCGTGCCTGCCAGACAGGCACTTAAGTCACTGAGCCAAACTCCCAGCCCTAGTTTTTTGAGGCAGGGTCGCACTATGTAGCTCAGGTCAGTCTTGTGTTCGCGTTGTAGCCCAAGCTGGCCTTGAACTCACAATGCTTCACCTACCTCAGCCTCCAAAGTGCCAGGAGATATGGATTTTCTTATAAGAGAAACCGTGTTGTATTTAAGTTTGTGTTCTTGAGTCACTTCACTCAACTTTTTGGTTTAAAGGTACATCCTTTTTTCTACAAAGGACTCAGGTTTAACCTTTTTATGGCAAGGTCGTACTCTACTGTATGTAAAAATCACATTTTTTAAACCATTCGTCTATTGATGGAACTACAGACTTTTTCTAAGATTTAGATGTCATGAATTGTGCTGTTATAAACATGGGTATGCATACATCACTGTAGTATGATGTCTTTAACTCTTTGGGGAAGATACTTAGAGATCAGCTTTTGTGCAATCTATAGAGGCATCTTCTTGTTTTGCTTTCTCATGTTTCTGTGGTTTTTGTACTGAAGGTGGATGATTAGTGAGTGTTGCTACTGTAGTTATCTCTTTATGATCTATGATGTGACCTTGGTCTTGGTCATGGTTTGTTTTTGTTTGTTTGTTTTTGGTATTTATATACTTTTTTCAGGTCACTCAACCTAATAAGGGAAGTCCTGGTCACTGTGTTGCAAGAGAGAATAACTACAGTCATATCATCATCCAGAGACAAATATTCATTGAATGTGTTATTTAAAATTTGTTTGAACAATGTTAGCCTATTTTTAATAACTCAGAAAGATCCCAAGATACTACTGATGGCACATATGTGGAGATGGAGAGGATCAGGGAAAAAAAAAAAGTTAAAGCAAAGAAAAAGAATAACTAAGGAAAGAAAAAAAGAGAAACAGAGACAGAAAAAAGAAAGACAGAAAAAGAGATGAGAAGAAAGAAAGAAGGAAAGAAAAGAAAGCAATTGTTTAGCACTTCATTTATATGTTTTTACATCTGGAGTACAGGACTGAATGAGAAGAGATTTCAGATGTTAATTGTGGAGTCAGGAGGAAAAAGGGAAAGAAGTATAACTGGAAATTGAGTGAAGCTGTAAAAAGAGCTGAACTAATTAATGTGCCGAGAGAAACCTTGTGTTTGAACACTCTGTACAGTTTTTGGTGAGAGTAAACCCAATGTTTCAATGAAAGATACATCTAAACTGAAACACTAATTAATTCTTACTTTCCATTTCATATATGAAAGCATTATATATATATATATATATATATATATATATATATATATATCAGGTGAAAGGAGAAAAAGGAAAAAAGAGGAAAAACCACAGAAAACATAAGTTTTGTATAGTGTCCTCAGTCCTATTTACACTAGTCAGGATTCAACCTGCTCTCTTTCCCATTCACAAATGGAGAAAACGTGACTTATAGCAGTTGTGGAGGCTGAGCTCCATTTCTAGCCGGATGTGTTGACTTGTGCTTGAGCTATTCCCCTCCTACAATTTGTCTTCTTCTCTGCCAGTGAACTAAGGGGTTAGGGTTCTGGATGAACTGAAACGAGCTTGTTTCTCATCCACTCTGCAGACAGTGCCCTGCTTGGGCTCGATCGTTTCAGAGGAAACTACTAGCAGAGGTTTTTTGCCTCTGCGTTATGATTGGATACTTTGAATTGTGTTGGAGCAGGGGAGGGTACAGTGGAGCTGGTTAAGGACTCAGTCTTCTGTTTATTCCCAAAGGGACCTTTTCAGTTTCCACTCCCTTTCCTCCACAGTGACTCCTGTGTTCCTTCTACATCACCCAGTGTTAATGCACTGCGTAGCCTCCTCAGGCTATGTCACTCCTCTCCAGTTCGCTGCCTGTACTAAGTTCTGCTGTGTCCTAATGACAGGTGGTGGACAGGATATACCACAGGCACAGAACTCACTGGCTTTGGGGGTTGGGTGAGTGCCTGTTTGCTTTGGCACTGGTGCTTGAGTGACTTTTCTTGTCTTTTCATCCCACCAATTGCAACCACTGGACATCCTTGCAACTCACTGGGCCATGGCTCTCTCAGAGACTGATTCTGGGTCCTCAGGAAGGACCTTGCTCTTATTTCTTTTCCTTTTCAAAGCTTGAGTCCTAATTCAACCATTGACCTCTGAATGACTCCCTGCCTTTTCCTCTCTCTAGTGCTCTGATCTGTGAATATCTTATTCACCCGACTCTCTCCCTCAGGGAGAGATGAGTTAGGACAGGTGAGCACTGGACAGTAGTTACTAGGCTAAGACACCAATCACAGTTACTGTAGAACTTAGCTTCTCCGCTGACGAACACATATCCTCTCCCCACATTGTATGTGCACTGGACCTATGATGTAAGCAATTTGGGGATCAAGGCATAACCCAGGTTCCCTTTCCACACACCGCTAATATTAAAATTCATCTGATGGACTCCTTCTTCAGGAGGCTTTCCCATATTTGGGTCTTTTTTTTCACTCTCCACTTTTAAGACTACAGCAAGGCACGTTGGCCTCCAATCATAATGTGAAATTGCTATTTATGCTTAGACACTTTAAATAACTAATTTGCAGAAAAATACTTCCTGATTGATTTAATACGGGGAGAATTGTTTTAAATACTTAATTGTAGACTGAGAGAATATTTAAATGTTAACACTCATGTAATGCACATGCAATTATTTGTTAAAGTGATATGGCCTTAAGCTAAAAGATCCTAGACTAGCAAAATAAGCCTTGTCAATTTAAATATTCTGGGCCTCACTCCTTCTTAGCTACTGTTTTCCCTAGTTTTTATTTCCCTACTTCTTCTGCAAATATAATTATGATTTTGTGACCTGATAAAAGTTACTTTGTATCTTTAGGTAAATTTAAACATATATTATCATTTCATCAAAATTTTTCTAGATGCAATATCTACATTTGATGGTAGTAAAGTATTTATTATTTTACAGTATAATCTATATTTTTCCTCTACTTTAATATCTTTTTTAACTACTTTTGTTTTTTAGTATTTATAATCTCCTGCTCACATCAATACTGCTTTAGTCCATTTTCTGTTGTTACAACAGAATACTTGAGATTGCATAATTTAAAAATATTATTTCCTACAGTTCTGGAGGCTGCCGAGTTCAGAGTCTAGGAACTACACTGCATTTACTGTTGACATGTACTCCAAACTGTCCCAGGGTGCAGGTATCACATGGTGAGACAGAAAAGGGTAGCCCTTGAAAGCTTACTTTTATAGCAAAGCCATTTCCATGATAATCCAATTATCCCTTAATCCACTCTTGAGGACAGGATCCTCATCACCCAATCCTCCCTCAAAATCTCAAATACCAGCATCCTGACTTGGAGATTACTTCAAATATATAAAATGTGGGAAAAATATTTATGCCAAATCATTAGCATAGAAGTCCTATTTTCCATTGCTTTGTTTATTGTGTGACCCTAAAACTGGTATATTATTGATAAGCTAGGATTTCATAATAAATATACAAAATATGTTAATTTCCTATTTCAAGTATTTTAATTTTAGTTTTTTTCTTTAGTACCATGACATGACTCTTATGGTATGAAAAATAGTATTTCCATATATTGTATTTTATAATACTTCATCAATTTTACAAATTCTGTTTATGTACAGAATTTGAGTTTCTTTTGTATATTTTACTTCTTACATTATCAGCTTGATTTCTTTTATTTTTATTAGCATTAGGACTATTTTCTCTTTAATTTCAGTCAATCTGAAATATACTCATTTCTTCTACAATTCTCCTATCCCATTATTATTTTTGTATCAAATGTATTTACATTTGTCTTTATCACTTTTATTATTATAAACACAGATTAATAGCCAGACTTATTCTTCACATTTAAGTCCTTCATATTTTATTTGAATTGGTTGCTATTCACTTGGACGGTATTGTTCTTATGTAATTTTTTTTTACACTACTTTCCTGTGATTATAAAGGGGTAATTTTTTGTTTGATAAAATATTCATTTTAAATTTTGTTGTTAACAGTTCTCTTTTGTTGGAGAGGAGAAACAATGCTAAATTATGTAAAGATGATCTTTTCCAAATTCTTCGTCTGGAATAGGAAACGTATCAAATTTTTCTTCTTATGTAAATTTCAGTCAGAACCAAATCTAAACAGTCCCTTTTGAAATAGCTTACAGCCCTGCCTTCACTGCTGGTCTGGTACTAAACTAGAGCAACTTATATGTAATATTTAATATGTTGGAAGGAAAGACATTGGCAAAATAGATTTAGGATGGAACTGACCAAACTTGTCTCGTATCCCTGTCACCTGTATGAATCACTTCCAAAGTGATCAAAGATTCCCTGGCGGTACACACATGAATATGTATTTTAATAGATTTACAAAAGTAGAATAATGTGGCAACAATTAAGGCTGCTCTTTTTTTTTTCTCTGACTCACATTTTATTACTTAACTTCTCCAACTGGATCATGTTGAAAAGTTTGCAAAAAATTGGGATATTTACTAAAAGGAACTTGCTTTGAGGACACATTTATTTTTATGCAGTCAGTCATATTGCCGGTTTTCTGTTACATCTGCTCACAGTTAAATTGTTGCTTACCATTCGTGGTGAGAAAAGCTTCTCAAAATAATCTCACTGTCCTGTCCCCTGTGTCAAGCTCTCCTAAAAGGTGACATTCGGAAAAGAACAAGTAAATGATTGCTGTTTAGCACCAATTCAAAATGTCTTAAAACTTCATTACTGAGAAAAAATAACTTCAAAATACAGTGAAGACTTATGGTTAACAGAAGAAAGTAGCTTTACCCAAAACTGAAGATTCTAATCATTTATATTTATATGACAGTATCAACATTATGTTGGAATGGTGATATTTGAAATCACTAACAATTAAAAATACAAATTACATCAACCATTTTAGAGGAAAGATAGACGTATCTATCCTATCTATAAAAACAATATTATAACACTATTATTAATGGAAAACAAAGAGATATGAAGTTTATAGAATGTAGATAAATATTTTAGAAATGTGTCATTGAGTATATATTACTGGGTCTGGTGATATTTGTAGCATGTTTGCATTTTTAAAAATTAGTTTACTATGGGGCCAGGGATATAGCTTAGCTTTACAGTGCAGGCTTAGTTTACTGTGAAACAGAACTTTTATGGTAAATTAATATGCAAATTCAAACCTGATGTTGCAATCACAATTGCATACGCTTTTTCTTTCTTAACAACCCTCTAGTTGCAGACAGCACTGAGTGACTTCCTGTGTTCTGGATTACACAGTGTGTTGTGTCATCAGCTGGTGTGGCCTAGCTATCATTCACTGTTTATCTTATTACTGAAAACTCTTTGCTTTCCAAGGCCATAATCTGTGGCTGATGAACATAGAGGTCCTTTGTTTTGATTCATATAACGACCCTGGGAACTTATGGCTGTCTTCTGGCTGGTTGTGCTCCTTGATATCTCCAGTTGACTCCTTGGAAGCCCAATCCTTACTCCCCTCTTTGAGTGGGCAGGATTCTCTTTCTACCTGGGCCTTGTAGGCACATCAGCTAGCACTTCCCTTTTTCCACAAGCAAGGAAGAAGGCTAGTTCTATTAGGCATTCTTAGAATAGCAAGGGACTAGAGCAATACTTAGGGCTTTGATGTTTTTCTGCAGCTTACAGGGACAATAACTAATACACATATGTGATTGCTTTATTTTCTTGTATTACTCTGTTTCTCCTAACCACAAATTCAATAAATTCATTTAAACAGTTTGAAGAACATCATGCTTTTTTAGTGGGACTTCTTTAAAGTAAAGTTAAAAATAAAAGGTGATTAAAAACACAACTAATTCTTCCTCTGAATCAGTTTTTTTAAAGCTAACAAGTAGAATTTTTCCTACTAGCCGAATCATACAAAATTATTAAACAATGGAAAAGTTTTCAATACATAATATAAAAATTCATTTTAATCCTCTATTCATGAATCAGCCAGGTTTTATTTCACTTTTGGGGCAACGTTTGCAAATGGTCTCCAACTAAAAAAGATGCAACACTTTATCAAATGTAAAATCGTGTGCAAGAAATATGCATTCAGAAGTTACATATTAAATTTTTAATTTTATAATTTTTGCAGGAAGTGATATGTGGTATAAGAGTCTCTTTTCATGTTGGGCCACTGTAGGGAGCTATAATTTCAGGTCAGCTTTGCAATCCCAAGGGTAAATAATGAAAACTCCCCTGTGTACTGTGTTGCTGGACTATTACATTTGGTAGGTTAAATATATTAAGAATATATTCAACATACCATATTTCAATTCATGATAGATTTATTGGAAATGTAACACCATCATAAATTAGGGAGTACCAGCACTTTTGTGCTAAATTAATAATCACTGTAAAATATGCTGTGATAAAATCATACCTGATTAAATTTCGTTTACTGGAGTGTCACTGAAAACATTTTTAATGATAGAATCACAGTGAATCTATTTATTTTTGGAGCAACTTTAAAATAATTTTTAAAGTGATATTTAAAAACTCCAATCCATGCTATCAAAGAAAATAACAATTTTAATACAAATTTGAAAGAACTTTAAAAATGTGTGTTCTCAATTTTTGTTTTACATCAGATATAAAGCTGACTACAACTCTAGAAAAAATAGCAGAAGTATCTGTTACATTCATAAGTATGAAATTAGAAATGTCTTTTCAAGATATTGTGTATAGACTTAATATGAAGCTATCTATAAGGTGCTGTCATTTTTTGGCATATCATATGAAATATTGTTTTATTATCTTAGCAAAGTGTCAAAATACATATTTTATGGCTATATGAATATCAACCTCAATTAAGCTAAATGAAAAATCAAAGGGTGCTGTGGTTTTCAGTACCTATTTAGCTTTATGAAACAAATATTCCTGAGCTTCTTGATTTACAGGCAAAATAAAATGCTACAATAATATGATTTAAAAACAACTTTCTGCAAACAAGGTACCCAATGAAGATGATGGAAAGTGTTTCAGATTGTAGTAATCTGATTTCGCACACAAGGATGTCTTTTAGACAAATGTTTTCTTCCTTTCTTCTGTCAATTGAACCCTATCTATCTCAAGAGGACTTAATAGCAGTTAATTGATCTTCACTGAGTTCCTTACACACTGAAAGCATGGTGCAATGGATTTTGAGTTGCAATTAAAACTACGCTGACTTTTACCTTAGCTTTCATCTAGGCAGGTAGTCTAACCACCTTTGTATTTTAAATATCAACCTGGTAAAGCAGAATTAAGATCAACACATTGAATAATACTACTCTCTGTTCTCTTTTGGGAGTAAAGTTGAGGCTCAAGTGCTTTAAAGGGGGATTACTTTCAATAATTCACTTGAAAATATATAGAAAACACTTTTGTATTCAATACAAAATGACCTTTAGAAGAAAGCATTCAACATGCTGTGTGAATGTCCCTTTTGTTAATAGGAATCAAGCAGCTAAATAATGCAACTGACATGAAAAAAAATGACTATGAACTATCTAGAAACAGGCTTTCAATTTGCTTTTCAAAGAAAAGTGCCTTTTTTTATTTGAGAACCTTTTATTTAGCTCTTGACTGTTTATGAAGTTTCCGATCTTATTTAAGAAGTCTTTACATTTTCAGGTATATTACACTGTAGAAAAAGTTGTATTATAGTTGTGTATGAATTTTATACAAACAATAGAAATTACTGGAACAATAAATGTTTTCATTAATTCTTTGAGCTCAATTTGCTTATGAAGTCAAGATATTGTCTTCATGTCAATTTTTAAAAATTTTTGTACAGATCATGTACAAGTCATACCTTGTTTTCATTTTGCAGGTTTAGTCACAGAGTATTTAAAGTATATTGATAAATTTTTCACTGTATTCTTTTAATAATATAAGAAAAATTGACAATTTCTTTTGGAACATGTAGAAAAATCAATTACACATATCTACTGAGTTTATATATCAAAAGAATGAAAGGGTAACTTACATTAACAAATATTTGAGACCATTACTGATACTATTACCTTATTATAAATATAATAAAAATTGTATAGATTCAATATATAAAACAGTTGATACTATGCTCTATGTGTCCTATATCAAATTTACTAATAGTTTTTAATGCTTAAATGGATTAATTTAAGAAAAAATGGTGGTAGATAGATAAGAGAAAATTGGATACATATGTATTATGACATTTTATGATGAACAGTTCTCAATGGAAAATAATCCTTAATATAAATGCAAAATTTCTTCCAATACTACATATATTTAGAATATAAAGTATAATTGTTGATATGAAATGTGTATAAACAATAAATCATGTAATTATAAACTAAATATTTGGTAGAATGAGAGAAAAGTATTCTTAGTTTGAAGTGGAAGAAAATAAGTGATAATTTAGACCTCAGTGTGTGAACTAAGAAAATAAAGTAAAACTTTGCATATATCAGGGAAGTTCTGGAGCAGACAGAATATGTATTTTGTGAAACCTAATCTCAGTAGCCAATCAACTAACTCAGGAATGTGTACATTCACATGTGGTTTTATTTTGAGTAACATTAAGTAATAGAAATTTCAGTAAAGATAAAATGTGCCTGAAATAGTGGTTTGACATTACCTAAAAAAGAATTTGAATTTCCTGATATTAACAGCTTTTATGCTGTCATTCATCTATACTGATTTACTCTATTCCATTCACAGAAACCTCCAATATTCATGTCACGTTTTTATAAAACAGCTCACCAAGATTGTGGCTTTCCAAGCAATCAAGGGAAAATGCTTCACTGGCCCATAAAATCATTATACGTAGTGGCTGACTTTTTCCAAATTCAACATTTTATTTTAAAATCCTATCCTGAAAAGGTGTTTAAAAGACGTCTGTGGCATTTATAGTTTTAAAAAATCTATATTAAAACTACCTTAAGCCATACGTTTTTCAGAAAAATAGCTAAATTAGCAATTACCTAGATAATGCTCTCTAGGAATATTTACATATGCAATATATTCAAGATAACTTATTTTTCTATATCTTTTGTTCACTCTATAAATATTTAATCCAATCATGCTATGATGGAATTCACATTTCATATTATACTATTTCCACTGAACACCTCTGTAAATTGACTTATGCTCTCACCCCCCAAGATATAGAGAGAGTCATAGGGATAATTTTAACTCTTTAAGCTTTATTTTAACAAGCTAAGAACTTAATCAATGTGAGTTACCATATTTCTTTTGGCAAGAAACTTTTATTCTCGATAATTTTTATGTTAGCAGTACTCAAGTATTAACCTTTAAAATCTACTTATATTTATATTTATGGACTTTTACAAAAGAAATATCATATTAGATCTTTTTCCACTGTGTATAATATCACACAAAGTACAGGAATCTACTCCTAGACATCTTACTTCATCGATCCATTATTCACAATTCCCATTAGGTATTTCTCTAAGATATACATATGATTTGGTTTTTGTTCCATGTTAGCAGCACAAAACTATGAAGAAATCAAATCAGTATTGATTTACAACACAGGTAATTATAGATGAATGTGTGAGAAGACTTTCTAATAGAATTCTGTCAATCAACACTCAGACCAACTTTCTCATTATGTGTTTGCTGAAACTATATGATGGAATTTGTCTGGTGACATTTCAGGGATAGTGACTTTGATTTCAAAGGAAATGTTTCAGGTTCATTTCATTACCTTAGAAAAGTAAAAGCAAATTTGCCTTATAAAAAGCAATTACTTCTTAGCTGACCAGTGCACAATAGCAATATAAGAGAGATTTCTCATTCCACTATTCAAATCCTGAACCAGCAAACTAGTGTTTGATTTTGCTTTAAGGCAATTTTACCATGTTTGAATTGTGAAAGCATTTAATCTTCATAAAATAGGTTATTATAATGGAGATCATATTGTATTGGTATAGAATACCAGCTAAAAGACAACAAGGTATTGATATTGGTTTAGCATTTATGGCATTTTAAAAACAATATTTGGTAAAAAGCATTTATGAACATTATAATAAATGTGGAGAACATATTTAAAATTGACATTGTACTCTTATTTATTATACATCTATTTTCGAACAGATTTCTGTCAACATTTAGGTAATAAGCATAAGTATTTCAACTCTACATTCAATACAATGTACATTCCCAATAAAATATTGAACACATTTCACTACATCTTAGTACAATAGTGTTTTAATTTGTCTTCTGAAATGAGTTTACTGTTCATAAGAAAAAAATTTACAAAATGATTTTTTAATTTAATGCATA
>RJWM01035157.1:0-19133 GCA_004363535.1 Dasyprocta punctata | reverse complement strand
AGATCTGATGTTATGGGTAGTTATTTCAATGATAACAAGAGGTACTCTAAGGGGAAAAGAAGGAAGGAAGAGAAAAGGAAAAAGACATAAATTTATAAATATTCATAAATAAGACAGTTAAAAAAAACTGTATTGCTAAATACAATAGCTATTGAAAAAGAAAAGTTAATATACCTGAATTGATGAATCTTACATGTCTGTATCTGTCAACATCCCCAACCCCTAGGAAGGTAATGATATGCAATATTGTAACTACTGCCAAACTTCAACCACCTCAGTGTGTAAACCTACGTTATCGTATCAGATCTGTTGTTGTTGTCTGTTTTTGACTTTTATTTCTAGCTTCTGTATCTATTTTCTCTTAAATAAAAAAAAAATTTAAATACAAGATGGGAGAAGCTTGAATTTCTAATATGAGACACCTATTGGACCTACACTGAGTACTAACATAAAATGTCTTTCAACTTTATACCTTGGCTTATAATATCTTTATATTGTTTAACTCTTTTATTTTGGATATCTTTGTTTCTTGCACTTAAACCTAGTATTTTCACATAGTGACCTATTACCTTAGTCTAATTAGTAACATAGATCATTGGAAATTAACTATAAATTTATCTATATTGAACGCTTAACTTTTTAACATAAGCATTAAAACAGTGCGTAGAGCCATATTGTTTCTGGAACTGAATATGATGATTAAACTATATAGTAAAAGTTCACTAAAAAAAAAAATATTGCTTTGTACTTTTTTGGTGGGGGGGCAGTGGTGGGTTTTGGACTCAGGGCCTTACAGATTCTCGGGAAGTGCTCTGTGCACTACACCTCCAGCACTAGCTAGTATACTTTTTTTTTTTTTTTTTGGCAGCACAGGGGATTGAACTCACAACCTTGCGCCTGATAGGTGCTTAAGTCACTGACTCCCGGCCCTGGCTTTTTTTGAGGCAGGGTCGCATTGTGTAGCTCAGGCCAGCCTTGTGCTCGTGTTGTAGCCCAAGTTGGCCTTGAACTCACAATGCTCCTCCTACCTCAGCCTCCCAAGTGTTGGGATTAAAGGCGTGCGCCACTACGCCCGGCTTTTTAAGCTTGTATACTTTCTGAAGAGTGAATTTTATGGTATTTGAATTATATCTCAATAAAGCAGTTATTTTCAAAATGTTAAAGCGAGTCAATGAAAGCATTTAACGTTTAATATTTTAATAAACTTTGAACTCAATTAAAATTACCATATCTGTGGGATATAATTATTTATTAAACAAATTTCTGAAGTATAAAATTTTAACATTTATTCAGATGCTTTAATTAGTGCCTATTCTGATATCCCCCTTTAAATTTGCTTCTATTTTATTATTATTCATCTCCAGATTCAGGTTTTGCATTATTTTGCAGATCACTTTGTCATCTATTTTATCTCCTGAAGCAGCTCCTTCATTGAGAACTTCTTCCGCTACAATAAAAAACTGTTCAGTTGGTTGAAGAATGCTTACTCCATAGCCATTGTTGTTGTAAATATGATTATTAGTCATCTTCAATTTTGGCGCTGGAAGAGCCTGTTAAATTATTTAAGGAAATTTAGTTTTCAACAATTCTGATAAAGAATTTATATGAACATATAAAATTACTCCAAAAATTACTCTTGGGTTAACAAATTTCTTTAAAACAATAGGACTAGTTTTGAACAAATGTGGTTTCTTCACATTAATATTAAATACAAATGTTTAATGAGGAAATATTAAATGAAGGAATGAAAAAATATCAAATAAAATTTCAATGTACTGTTTATCAGCTTTTAATAAAATAACTGATTCTAAATGGAGATACAGCAAACAGCATGTGAAGGTGACCTCTAACAGAACATGATAAAACATGAAGATAAATAATTGCAGAGAATGTGTGATACGGAAAAAATAAAATAGGGCAATGCAATAGAGGATGGCTGGGTGGGAGCAAGGAGACATTACCACTTAGAGTGCTCTTTATGCTAATAGTTGTTTTGAATGGGGACAGCTATAGCTATAGAAAGAGTTTTAGGTAGGGGTAACAGCCACAAAAAGGTAAGTAATTTCTGGAAACACGAAAAACCTAGTATGGTTCGAATGTAATGTATTAGAGAAAGAATGGAAGGAGATGAGGTTGGAGAAGGCAAGGGAGAGATTGTGTCAGGTTTTACAAACATTTATAAAAGTTTATAATGCTTATTAAACTTATATGTAAGTCACTTGGAGATCTTGTTTAAAATCAAATTGTGATTTTGAAATAATGCTCAAGATTCTGCAGTTCTAAGAAGACAGCAGGTGATTTCAGTGCTTCTGCCCACAGCACACTGAGTTAGTGGATATGGTTCTTAAAACGCTGGCCAGCAGTGTCAGCAGCACCTGACCAGTTCCTGGAATAAGTCCTACAAGTCCTCAGATATTCCCCCACATCCGGACTGGAAACCAGGGTTTGTCACTCAAGAGTGGTTCTGATACATACTAACATGTGAGAACCACTGAAAAATTTAAAAATACTTACGAACGGAAGAAAATTGTAAGGCCTGCAATCCATGGGCAAGAGGACTGCTATGAGTTTGAGGCTGGCCTGGCTACATGGTAAATTAAAGGACAGACCTTGTCTTAGAAAAATTAAAAAACCAATGTTTAACATAAAGATTCCAAAGCTGCCCACATGGTACTCCAGTTATCATTGGTACAGTATTTTTAGCTAATTATCTGATTTAGCATCTAAATTCATGCTGCAGGATGGGGAGGTTTTCTAGTACAAGGTGAACATCTCTAATCTGAAGAGCTCTAGAATCTAAAACTCTGAGTGCTGAAATGACACAAGTGGAAAATTCCACACCATGCAACATTTTTTCATGCACGAAATTACTTAAAATATTGTGTATCATTTCCTTTAGGAAACGTATATGATACATTAAGAATTTCACCTTTAGACTTGGCTCCCATTCACAAGATATCTCATTATGTATATGCAAATATTAAAAAATCCAAAAACTCAAATCTGAAACACTTCTGGTCCAAAGCATTTTAGATAAGGGTATTTCTTTTTTTTCTTTTTTTTTTTTTGCGGCACTGGGGACTGAACTCACAATCCTGTGCCTGCCAGACAGGTGAGCCAAACTCCCAGCCCTGGCTTTTTGAGGCAGGGTCGCACTATGTAGCTCAGGTCGGCCTTGTGCTCACATCTGTAGCCCAAGCAGGCCTCGAACTCACAACGCTTCTCCTACCTCAGCTTCCCAAGTGCTGGGATTAAAGGCGTGCGCCACCACGCCCGGCTCGATAAGGTGTACTCTTAAGTGATTTAAAATCTATTTGAGGAGACAAAATGTGTATTGATAATAAAAGAAGGGGCCAGGGATATAGCTCAGCGGTATAAGAACTGGCCTGGCAAGTGCAAGGTCCTTAGTTCAATTACTGGTACCAAAAAAAGAAAAAAGAAAGAAAAGATAAGATAATAAAAGAGTTAGAGATCTACAGAAAACCTTACCAAGATAAAACTTATTAACTACAAAGCCCAGAATGTGACCTAGGAAGATAGGGTTACAGAAGCAGAAAAGACTGAAGCCGTGTTGCCTACAAACCACGGCTATTACTGTTTTCATTATTTTGCTTAGATCGCTTTACACAACTCTGAAGGAGTTAAAGTGTTTAATATTTATTTGCCTAGTCTGTTTTACTTTTCAAGAAACATTACAGATCTAATCAACAAATTATACAAACTATTATAAGAGCAAAAACAAAGCCACGCATGGTGGCACACACCAATAATCCCAGCTCTTGCGAGGTTAAGGCAGGAGGATTGCTGCGAGTTTGAGGCCAGGCTGGGCTACAGAGTGAGTTTAAGGCCAGTCTAAACTGCACAGCAAAACCCTGTCTCAAACACACACACACACAGAGCAAAAGCAAAACTACTTTGTCATACTCAAACTTGCTTGCTAAGAGTTTAAATTGAAATTATTAAATTATAGGACTAAATTTGTTTCCCTTCAGCCATCATTCAATCATGTTTTATTATCTTATACTATTTTCCTTTTCTAAATCAATAGCATTTAGACTAAATTTTAATACTAAAACTAATGTCTTAGGACTTATCTAATAATTATTTAAAATTTTCATAACTTTTATATTAAGAACTAAAGTGATACCTTGATATTAACTCCACCCAAGGTGCTTTTTGAACTGTCACTGGTTCTGAGGTTATTACAGTGATGAATTTCATTCCTTTCTAAAACGGCTATACTTCCAGGATATAGTTCAACACCAGCACCCTATAAATTAAGAGCAAATAAAAGAATTTATGAAACACACAAATCACTCTCCAAAATACTGTGTATACTTGGAAGTTGTAATAATTTCTTTTCTGCAGTGCTGGAGATTGAACAGGGCCTCATACCTGCTAGACAGGTACTCTACTACTGAGCTACATATCCAGTCCCCAAAGTGTAATTATGTATTAGCAATCTAAACCCTAAATTACATGACAATGTATGCAATAATTTGTTATAGAAATACTGTTTTTAAAATGTTGAAAATTAAATGTTTGTTTTAGAAAATTAGCCACACAAAAAAGGTTGAGGTCAGTCTGTTATCTGACTCTCCCACCCAAATGAGATCTATACAAAGGAGGCCACAATCTCATTAAGCAATTGTTTCAGTAGTTATAAACATTCACATCCACAGTACTAACTTAATAATGCTGCTACAGTATTTTTTCATTTTAGTGGAGATTAAGAAAAAGTCATCCTAAAATTGCTTGTTTTTCTACCATGTTTTTTAAACCTCTTCATTCAATTTTCTAGTTCTTTTAATGATCTTTGTGATTGTAATCTGAAAACTAGAATTTTCTATGTTGCAGTTATTCAAAAGTTGTCAGAACTGCCCAGGGATACAGTTCAGTGGCATAAGCACCTGCCTGGCAAGCATAAGGTCATGCATTTGATCTCCGATACCCAAAAAAAAAAAAATTGTCAGAACTAATCACAATACCTTACAAGCAATGTCACATAGCTTATAAGTACTTATTTCTTTAAAAATAAACCACTAAACCTGGACTCACAATCTGATTTCTAATTTTTATTTTTTTTTTGGTACTGGGGATCGAACTCACACCCTCACGCCTGCCAGACAGGCTCTTAGGCCACTGAGCTAAATCCCCCACCCTATTTTTTGAGACAAGGTCTCACTATGTAGTTCAGGATGGCCTTGAACTCACTTTGTAGCCCAGGCTGGTCTCGAACTCACAAGGATCCTCCTGCCTCAGCCTCCCAAGTGCTGGGATTACAGGCGTGTGCCACCACACCCAGCTCTGATTTCTAATTTTTAACAAATTACAATTACAGCTAATTTCTTAGTTTGCACACTTAACATAGTTCACTCTTCCTATATGGTTAATGACACTCTTTTGATTTGTACCAGTTTTTTTAAAAAGAGGTATAAAGGGATTAGACAGAAATTTAAAAGTACACACTGAAAAGAAATAAGAGTACAGGCCCTTAAGACAGAGAAAGGCACTTACTTCCTGGAACTGGGAACATTTATGCTTTTCTCGAGAGGGCTAAGAAAAGTGGCCCACTCCCAAGAGTGCATTGGCCCATTTTACAGGTATGAGCCCAGTTTTTATTTTATTTAAGGATGGATAATTTAAACATTTTTAATCCTCTCAACCTGTTCCTTTATCTTACAATAAGATTCCTGTCCTTTATTTTCTCAATTCTAAGTTTCTAAACTGAAGTATAATTCCATTCAAAGGTATTATTATCCTTTGTATGTTAAATTCACTCAAGGTTCTTATCTACAGTCATGGAAACCCATAGTTTTTATAGAATGAAATACCTGGGCACCAGTTATTTCACTGTCCGTAATTGTCAAAGAAGCCCCTGTAAGTACACACACTCCTGTTCCTTCACATCTTAATACACAGTTTTCTAGAGTCATGTGACCAGACTCTACCACCACAATACCATCAACCGTCCCTTGTTGTATCAAAGACAGATTCATTAGTTTCACATTGTCAGCTTTGGATACCACAAAACTATCATGAGAAGGTTCTGAAGTAATCACAATTTCCTCTCTCCTTCCAACTCCTGATACAGAAGGATAAAAAACACAAATCAGTAATCCCAAGTTTTAAAGCCCTTTAGTTATTCAGTAATACTTGTATCATGTTTTTCCTTTCATATACTTTTAATTACATACTTTATATATGTTTTAACTATATAATACATAATTTAACAGCTGTTTCATTGTGAACTAAGTAAATATTTAACTGTAATCTAAGTTTTGTCCTTATCTCGAAGCCATGATGGAAAAATCTGAGTTTATAATCAGTCCAAATGTACCTGTAGTATTTATTCAACAGTCATTCCACTAAATATTTCCCTACATCTTTAATCAGCAGTCATGTACAAAATGTCTGAAATACAAAAAAATACCATACCTTAACCTGATTTAAAAACTGTAATTATCATTAACAAAAAGGATTAGCAAGCCAGGCATGGTGGTGCACACCTGTAATCCCAGGACTCAAGAGGCTGAGGCAGGAGGATCATTGTAAGTTTGAGACCAGCCTGGGCTACAAAGTGAGCTTAAGGCCAGCCTGAACTGCATAGTGAGACCCTGCCTCAGAAAGACCAAAAAAAAAAGGGACTAGCAGAGATTCTTAGATTAATGTAATCATGTCAATAATTTTGCTCTAGAATAGTCAAAGCAGTTACCTAAATTTAACATCAAGCACGATACAAATGTTTAAATCATCTTCATTATCCTTATTATAGAGGTAGTTCAGCAAAGTACTATTCATTACAATCACCATGATACACTGAATATTTTGCTTGAATTTTCAATTGATAGTCAACTATTTTTGTTGTTTTTTGGCCAGACAATGAGAATGCCCTTATTTCAAAATTAAAAGGGCACAGCCAGGCGTGGTGGCACGCATGCCTTTAATCCCAGCACTCAGGAGGCTGAGGTAGGCGGAGCGTTGTGAGTTCGAGGCCGGCTTGGGCTACAACGCGAGTGCAAGGCCGGCCTGAGCTACACAGTACGACCCTGCCTCAAAAAACCAGGGCCGGGAGTTTGGCTCAGCGGCTTACGGGCCTGTCAGGTAGGGGCGAGGTTGCGAGCTCGATCCCCGGTGCCACAAAAAAAAAAAAAAAAAAATCAGGGCTGAGAGTTTGGCTCAGTGACTTAAGCGCCTGTCTGATAGGCGTGAGGTTGTGAGTTCAATCCCCGGTGCTGCAAAATAAATAAATAAATAAATAAATAAAAAATAAAAGAGCAAATCAAAATTAAAGTTATTAAATATATTCAGAATCTGAAAGTAATTTAATAAATTTTTCTTTTTCTATGCTGCTTTATTTTGTGAATTAGCCTTCTGAGAAAATTCTGAGTATATTTTAATATAGTTCTCTATCTGGGTCTTCAGTCTTCTTTAACTTAAGTGGTGATATCAAGAGCAGTAGAAATAGATAAGAAAAAAAGTTTTGGTAAAAATATACATGGAGCTGTGGAAAATACGATTATTCACAGATATTACCTGTGAAAGGTACATACAGATTTTTGTGAAATACAAACTTCTAATGTCTAAAAATTTCATTAGGCATACTTGCAATACACAAGTTCAGTACATATTTCTAGAAAAAAGCTACAAAAATAACCTGCTAACCCTTTATAATGATGTCATCAGTCAATAAAGCAAGATACACAGATTGATATTCTCCTGGAAAAATAACTACTGTATCTCCACTGTAACAACTATCCAAAGCCAAATCCAAATCATCATGCTGCTGGAGAAGTGTGTCTGAAGACAAATCCTTTACCTAGAAAAAAATAAAAAGTACAATAGCGCATCTTCCACAGTAGTTTAAATTGAAATATGACATTTTACTTAGATACTTACTGCACACATGATTTTCCCCAAAGACTTACCTATTTACTTATTACATGATCAAAGTGTCACTTGTGTCAATTAAGAGAATGATGAAATAAAATCTTCTTATAATAAGGAATTTTATAGCTATTCAGTATTGAATGTAAGTTATGTGCCAGAAATCATGAGCTATGTGCTATTTCATTCAGTGAGGGAAAAGAACAGTCTCTTTAACAAATGGTGTTAGGACAAATGATTATCTAGATGCAGAAGAATGAAGTTGGACCCTAACATCACACTACGTGCAAAAATTAACTCAAAATGTATTAATGACTTAGTATAAAAGCTAAAGTCATAAAAATCTAAAGGAAAACATGAGGATAAATCTTTATGACCTTGGGTTTGGCAAAGAATTCTTAAGTATGACATGAGTAAAAAAGATAAGTTGGACTTCTTCATAATCAAGTACTTTTGCTGGGCATGGTGGCACACACCTTTAATCCCAGTACTAGGGAGGCTGAGGTAGGAGAAGCGATGTGAGCTCAAGGATGGCTTGGGCTACAACGCGAGCACAAGGCCAGCCTGAGCTACATAGTGCGACCCTGCCTCAAAAAACTAGGGCTGGGAGTTTGGCTCAGTGGCTTAAGCACTTGTCTGGGAGGTGGAAGCTTGTGAGTTTGATCCCCGGTGCCACAAAAAAAAAAAAAAAATCAAATATTTTTATGCATCAAAAGGTAATATGAAGAAAGTGAAAAGACAGTCTATAGAATGGGAGAAATATTTACAAAGCACACATATAAGAAGAGTACAGCACCAGAATGTATGAGCTCTTATAGTCAACAAGAAATAGGAAGACAAGGACCAGGAGTTTGGCTCAGTGACTTAAGCACCTGTCTGGCAGACACGAGGTTATGAGTTCAAGCCCTGGTGCCGGAAAAAAAAAAAAAAAAAAAAAAAGTAATTTGTCACTTATAACCAGGCATGGTGGCTCATGCTTTTAATCCCAGCACTCGGGAGGCTGAGGTAGGAGAAGCATTGTGAGTTCGAGGTCCGCTTGGGCTACAACGCAAGCGCAAGGCCGGCCAGAGCTACATAGTGCGACCCTGCCTCAAAAAACTAGGGCTGGGAGTTTGGCTCAGTGGCTTAAGCGCCTGTCTGGCAGGTGTGAGGCTGTGAGTTTGATCCCCAGTGCCACAAAATAAATAAATAAATAAATAAAAATAAAAAGAAATAGGAAGACAACACAGTTAAAAATGGGCACATGACTTGAATAGTCACTGCTCTAAAGAAGATACACAAATGGCCAACAAGCACATGAAAGGATGTTCAATAGCATTGATCATTATGGAAATAAAAATCAAAACCAAAAGGAGATAGCACTTTCCATCCACTAAGACTATAATAAAAAAGTTAAGACTGGAGAAACGAGGCCATGATACACTGCAGATGACAATGTAAATGGCTGGGCCCCAGTGGCACTTTAGTGGTTCTTCATAAAGTTAAACACAGAATCACCACATGGTCCAGTAATTCAGCTTCATAAAATTAAACATAAAATCTCCACATGGTCCAATAATACTTAAAAGAACTGAAAACAGGCAGTGAAACACGCACCCGCATGTACACAAATATTCTTCATCAGCACTCTCACAATAGTCAAAAAGTAGAAATATGGGCTTGGGTTGCAGCGTGGTGTAAAGCACTTGCCTAGCATGTGGCAGATCCTGGGTTCAAACCCCAGCATTGCAAATAAATAAATAAAAGGTAAAAATCCATCAACTGATGAGTGGATAAATAAATGGATAAATATGCATGCAATACAACACTATTGAGTTATAAAAATTGAAGTACAATACTGGTACATAATATGTTGGGGATGAACCTTCAAAACGTGCTACATAAAAGAAGCCATATGTAAAAGCTCACATATTGTATGATTTCACTTATGAATTATCCTGAATAGTTAAATTCACAGATATAGCAGACCAGTCAGTGGTTGTTAGGGGCTGGGAAAAGAAGTAGAAGGGCAGAGAGTTTTATTACAGGATGAAACAAATGTTTGGCTACACAACATTATACACATCATTGTAAATGTATTAAATGTCACTAAATTGCTCACTTTTTTAATTATTCACTTTCAAATGGTTAGTTTCATGGGTAAATTTCATCTTTTTTTCCAAAAAAGGGAAAAAAGATTCAAGAAAGAGAAGGAACAACCAATAACAATGTACCTGAGCCAATAGGAGGAAAGAGAGTGGAGTACAGATGGAAGGGAGCTGATTAAATAATTCTTCCCATTTGGTTTATTTTCAGTTACTATGTTTTGTAGCACTACAGGGAAAATCTGACTGCAATGTTGGCTATATTATTGGGTTAAAATACCAAACACTAATAATATCAGTTGACATTTACGTGTGATGCATTTCATTAAAAGCTTTACATAAATTATTTGAGCTGAACACTATGGGATAGATTTCATTATTCTCTTGTACAGACTTGGAAGTACAAATATTAAGAAGCAAAATGGTGAATCAAACCCAGATTTTTAAAATTTCTTTTCTGTGTTTTGTTTTATTTTGTTTTGTTTGAGTTTGGGTCTCATTTTGTAGTGCAGGCTGGGTTTGAACACACTAAACTGGCCTGGAACTCGCAGCAACCCTCCTGGTGCTGCCACACCCAGCTAATTCTGAAATTTATGCTTAGCTGAGCATGGTGGTGCACACTTGTCATCCCAGTTACTCTGGAGGCTGAGGTGGACTGACATAATGGGGTGTTAAAAAAAACAAAAGAAAGACAATGCCTCACTAGCACTGTCTTCAGACTTAAAGGACCACCACAGCAGCCGGCAATGAGCAATGGATACACTACGGTTTCTCCCAAACCTGGGAGAATGACACATCTTCAACTAGCTCACACACTGGAATGAATAGAAAACACTTACTGAGAATTTACTATGTCCTAAGCTTTTTTCTAAGTATATTACAGATATGAAGTCACTTTGCAACTCTATAAATATGAAATATAATACTATTATCCCTATTTTATATGTGAGGAACTAAAGCACAAATGAATTAAATAACTTCTTAAAAACTACATACATAAGCCGGGCGTGGTGGTGCACGCCTTAATCCCAGCACTCGGGAGGCTGAGGTAGGTGGAGCGTTGTGAGTTTGAGGCCGGCTTGGGCTACAACGCGAGCGCAAGGCCGGCCTGAGCTACACAGTGCGACCCTGCTTCGAAAAACCTATGCTGGGAGTTTGGCTCAGTGTCTTAAGCGCCTGCCCTGGCAGGCGCGAGGTTGTGAGTTCAATCCCCGGTGCCGGGGGGGAAAAAAAAAAAAAAAAAAAAAAAAACTACATACATAGTAAGTATCAAAACCATGAATCCAGACAGTTTGGATTTAGAGCACGTGCTCTCAACCAATACAGTATATATATTTTTTCTCTCTCTTTTTAATCATATTTCAAGTAAGGAAACTGGAGTTTACACAGCCTGCCCAAGATCACACAGATATTAACTGGCCCATGATAAGTTAGTAGAACATTAGGCTGAATGCTAAGTTCATGTCTTTCCACTAACAACTTGTAAAAACCCCAACATAAATATGTTGGGTGTGGGTAAAACAGTTTAAAGGGAGAGTACTGAGCAAAATTATGAGGAAAGAGCCTTCAAAGTTGTGAAAGTTATTAAAGGCAATATGCATAGCTATGACAATTATCAAACTAAAATATTTTGTCAACCTCAAAGGTAAATCTTAAATTAAAACTTTTAAGTTGCATTTGATAATGCTTCCTTCTCGCAGTAATTGAGGGATACTTATTTATAAATGAAGACAGAATTGCAAAATCAGTTTTGAATAAAAATCAAGGAAATTTCTTACTTTCATACTGCAGGAAAATTAATAAAGCCAGTCCTCATTTTAAAACAAAAATGAGAAGCAAAAATAAAAATGATAAGGCTGAAGATAAAAGCAAAATCTATACTTCTTACAAAGAGGTTTTAATAGATGATTATAAATATACTGGTGGGATAATTAACATTATTAACATAATCTGACTGAATGAGACATTAAAAAGAAAATCAGGGCCGGGGATGTGGCTCAGTAATAGGGTGCTTGCTTAGCATGTACAGTACAAGGCCCTGGGCTCAATCCTTAGCCCAGAAGGGAGAGGAGAGGGAGGACCAACAAGCTTTGTGAAAATAATAGGCATTTGTTGTGAGCGCAAGGCCGGCCTGAACTACATAGTGCAACCCTGCCTAAAAAACTAGGGCTGGGAGTTTGGCTCAGTGGCTTAAGCGCCTGTCTGGCAGGCATGAGGCTGTGAGTTTGATTCCCGGTGCCGAAAAAAAAAAAAAATAATAATAAGATAGCGTTCTCTTTTGTACTCTCCTTTTAGGTGTTAAACACCAGCCTTGATGGACTTCCTTTAGTTCTTCATATGTACTGATTTGTCACACATCCACTCATTTATCGACTCAACGAAAACCGTGGGGCACCTACCATACACTAAGCTTCATGCTTGGTGACTGGATGAGTGCTAAATACAAATTTCTTTGCTCTCAGGAAACTCATATTTAGGAAGAGACAAGCATTCAAAAGGTAGCCACAAAAACTATTATTATTGTTATGATAAGAGAAAGCGTCAGTGAAGAAAACTGCCAAGAAAGAAGCAGTAACTGTACACAGAAGTCTGAAGCATTCTGGGGGGTTGAGAAGGTCTTCACCTGTGGAAGTGTTATTTAAACTGAAGTTTGATGGATGGGCAGTGACAACACACAAAGGAAACAACTCAGCTGGTACAAGGACATCACGCTAGTAAGGGAGAAAAGTATGTGAAGGAAGGCAATAAAGGGACATTAACACAACTCCCAGAAAATTCTAAGTAGCCACTAACTACGTGGTAACACCATTTACTAAAACAGAAAACTCTAGAATATAAGTCAATGGGTAAAATCATGAATTTAATTACAGATGTGTGAGTTAAAGTACTTTTGAGACAATGAAGTGGGGATGGGCAATAAGACCTTCAAGGATGGGGCTTAGAATAAAAGTCTGCTCTGTACATTTTAGATGATAAGTACAGTAAAACTTCGGTTTGTGAGGGTAATTCATTCTAGAAACACGCTTGTAATCCCAAGCCCTTGTATATGGAAGTGAATTTGTCCATAAGGAATAACATTAACTCACATGATTTGTTCCACAACTCAAAAATATTCATATAAAAATGACTATGATACTGTAATACAAAATTATAAATAAAAGAAAATATAAAGAAAAAAATTACATTGTTGTTCCCTGTTTGTTGTGTTTCGAAATTTTGTTTTATTTTTTTTTTCTTTGAAAGAAAATGGATGAAGCCAGGCATGGTGGCGCACACCTTTAATCCCAGCACTGGGGAGGCTGAGGTAGGCAGAGCGTTGTGAGTTCGAGGCCGGCTTGGGCTAGAACGCAGAGTGCAAGGAAGACCTGAGCTACATAGTGCGACCCTGCCTCAAAAAACTAGGGCCAGGAGTTTGGTTCAGTGGCTTAAGTGCCTGTCTGGCAGGCGCGAGGTTGTGAGTTCAATCCCCGTTGCTGCAAAAAAAAAAAGAAAGAAAGAAAGAAAGAAAGAAAATGGATTTCAAGCCAGGGATTTGGCTCAGTGGCATAAGCAAACCTCTCAAGAGGTTGTGAGTTTGATCCCTGGTACCAAAAAAAAAAAAAAAAAAAAAAAAAAAAAAAAAAAAAAAAAAAAAAAAAAAAAAAAAAAAAAAAAAAAAAAAAAAAAAAAAAAATAGAAAGAAGATGGATTTGAAGAAAAAAAAAAGAAAAAAAAATTAACCTGCACTTACTTTTGAAAAGCTCTGTGGCTGGTGTGAGGGAGACAAGAGAGAGGAGGGTTATTGTGTAGGACAGTTCACTACCACTAACAAAATTACTGCTATCGGCTCAACAGAAATTTATTTTATTTTTTTGAGACAGGCTCTTGCTGTGTAGTTTAGACGTCCTTGAACTCACTACATAGTCTTGAACCAGCAGCGGTCCTCCTGCCTTACCCTCCTGAGTGCTGGGATTGTATCATGTCCAGGCAGAACCTTTTTCTTTTCATGCAGTTTTAATAAGGAAGCTATCCAATGATGCTTGCTTTTTGACTTCTTTTGAGGATTTTGTGGAAATGTCACATGGATTGTCATTAAACAGATTCACTGATGGCACTGCTATTCGGGTGGTGCTTTTCTGTAAGATTTGCACTGCTTCCCCCACTTTACATATTTGCCTAATCTGAGTAACAGTGAGGGATTCCTTTGCCTTTTTCTTTCCTCCGCCTCTGCAGACAGATGAGATGTCCTCCACAATCTCTTGCTGTTGGCAATCACCCACAAACCCACAGAGAGGGAAGGGAGACAAGGGGTAGGGAGAAAAAGCCAATGGCTTAGTTGTGAACATGTTATATTTGGCATCACATACTATGTGTATTACAAGACATCACTCATTTATCAAGTTAAAATTTATTAGAAATCTATGTATCTCTTGCAGAACACTCACAGAACAAGTTATTTACAATCCAAGGTTTTACTGTGTATATAAGTGAAGTTATGGAAGAATACTGACACATCACTTACAAACAATATAGTTCAGGAAAGACAACTAATAAGCATTAAAAAGACCCAAGAAGAGCTGGGTGTGGTGGCACTCCTGTAATCCCAGCGCTCGGGAGGCTGAGGCAGGAGAATCATTGTGAGTCCGAGACCAGCCTGGGCTACAAAGCGAGCTCAGGGCCAGCCTGAAATGCATAGTGAGGCCCTGTGTCAAAAAGACCAAAAAAAGAAAAAAAAATGTAGAGAGAATAAAAACCATGGAAGTATTGTAAAACAAAAAAAGAAGAGAAATAGTTCAAAGAGCTGTAAAATGTCATTAACAGATCAAGGAACATGGAAATACTTTTTGCCTTAGTACATTTTGCATTCTTGGGCTGGTTAAATTCATATTCATCTGTTAGCTTTCAGTTAGATTATTTTTCCAGTCAACCCTGCCAGATCCCTGATTTTGTCTCATGTACCTATTCTATGTGCCCCTTGACACATCCTATCATAAAGCATTTATCATCCTTATAACTCTAATTGCCTGTTTACCTGACCACACCTCTACTACACAGTACTTGAACATTGTCAAATATATAAAGAATAAAGACTGGATCAGGTGTAATGCTGTATGTCACTCAAACGCAGTATTTCTCCCAACTGTGTCTCACTCTTACCATGGCAACTAGCACAGTACCTGCCAGCAAGACTAGAACTCAGTAAATATTTGTCAACATTTATTAATTTATTTAGTGTCTACATGCCAATCACTGAGCTGGGTATAATACAGGAAATAAGGCATAACTCAGTCAGATCTACCTTCAGGGTGTTTCTTTTCTAATTATATGCAACCAAAAACCTAAACAAACAAATAAAATGTATTTCTTACCATTTCAGTAGTCATCACTTTTGCTACAATATGTGTTACAGTCTTCTCAAAGTCTCTTTTTCCTTTCCTACGTCGCAGAATTCTTGGGAAAAAAGGTCCATGAACTCTATAATTAAAAACATTTGTGATTACATTAACATAGGCGAACACTTGACCTATCCTTAACTAAAAACTTGGTACTAAGCATCTTCTAGAAATAAGTTTCATTAATTGTAAACTCTTTGAGGGCAATGAACAACTTGAGGGCAATGTGGTATTAAGATCTCTTAGACAACTGTTTAAACCTTCAAACTCTAAAAACTTTTCATGAATTTTACCTGGAAATCTGCATGTAACTCACACCAGTGCATCATTCACCTCAGCTTACCAATGTAGTAGGAAATTTTCTTGATTGTACTTTCACAATCTACTGAGTTGTAAACTCACACAAAACAGAGATGAGTTATATCCTGTGACACTGAGGCATAAAAGTTTTGGGACATGTCTAATTTGTTTTTATTTTTATTTTTTGGTACCGGGGATAGAACTCACAACCTCGTGCCTGCCAGGCAGGCACTTAAGCCACTGAGCTAAATCCCCAGCCCTAATTTTAAATACTATGTTCAATTAACAGATTTCAAAGGACAAGGTCTCTGTAGAATAGCTACCTATTGTCCTCCAATTATTCTAAATTATCAGAACTGTTTTTATGTTATTTGCCATTCAGCATGTCTAATCAGTTCTACTCTTTCTCCCAATACCAGGAGTCAGCAAGGATCTAGATGGGGCTTAAGTTCCAATCTTGGACCTTTGCTTTTTGTAGCTCTCTTACTTTCAGGATACCTTTCCTAAACTCCTAGCCACTCTGTTCTGTGTCATCTTGAAACAGTAACAGTATTATCTTTTGCCGCCAGAGCTGAGAGTATCTGGGGTCACTATTAGGCCAGTCACAAATTCCCATTTCTTGCCCACTCCAAGGATAAATCAGTTTCAAGGACAAACTTCATTACTGCCTTCTTCACTTTATAGCTTCTCCCAAGAGTCAGTTACTCTTAATATATTTTGTCCATGTTTTATAATTGTTACCTAGTGGCCAGGTTTGACCAACCCATTCATGTCACAGTTCCTGAAACTAGTCTGTGATTATAAGGCTTTTTTGTTTTGTTTTGGTGTTTTTTTTTTGCGGCACCGGGGCTCGAACTCACAGCCTCACACCTCCCAGGGCAGGCGCTTAAGCCACTGAGCCAAACTCCCGGCCCTTGCTTTGGTGTTTTGAGACAAGGTCTTGCTCTGCAATTCAGGCTGGCCTCGAACTCACAGTGATCCTCCTGCCTCAGCCTCTTGAGTGCTGGGATTACAGGCATATGCCACTGCACATGGCTAGATTATAAATTTTACTTATTCATTATTATTATTTTTTTTGGTACCAGGGATTGAATCCACAACCTCGCGCTTGCCAGGCAGGTGCCTACAGCACTGAGCTAAATCCCCAGCCATATTTTTTGAGACAAGGTCTCACTATGCAGTTCAGGCTGGCCTTGAACTCATTTTGTAGCCCAGGCTGGTCTCGAACTCACAACGATCCTACTGACTCAGCCTCCCAAGTGCTAGGATTAAAGTTGTGCACCACCACACCTGGCTTGATTAATTTAAAATTAGAGATATCTGTATTCTATGCCATATGAAGTCTAGTGATGATAATTAGTATTCAAATGTTTACTAAATTTATGGATTCCTAGATAAGTGAAATTTAAACACCTGTGTTGCTTTCCAAGAGTTACCACAAGGTTCACTACAGGAACCCCAAGAGCAATAAAATATCAAAAATATGCACTGAATGGGATTATTAGTAATCAAAAATAAGCCAAATTTGGAGAAAAATACAAAACAATTTATGCTGTTAGTGGCTCAGAATTCCTAAGGGTAGCAAATATGCTAAGATGGAACACAGAGAAAGGGTTTAAACAGATTAGTATGAACTCATCAGAATTTCTCTGGCTCCATTCAAGATTGTCTGTCAGTCGGACTGTGAACAAGAATTCTGTTTCTCTATATGCAAAACAAAGAGAGAAATATATACATTCTTCACTGCATAGTAGTATAAAATATTTTCATGCATTTTTAAGTATTTAGAAAACAATGTTGATTAACTCTTTATTGTTTTATCATCAAAACTTATCCACTTAAGCCGCATGTGGTGGCGCACGACTTTAATCCCAGCACTTGGGAGGCTGAGGTAGGTGGAGCGTTGTGAGTTTGAGGCCCGCTTGGGCTACAACGCGAGCGCAAGGCTGGCCTGAGCTACATAGTGCGACCCTGCCTCAAAAAAAGCAGGGCCGGGAGTTTGGCTCAGTGGCTTAAGCACTTGCCCTGGCAGGCGTGAGGCTGTGAGTTCAATCCCCGGTGCCGCAAAAAAAAAAAAAAAAAAAAAAAAAAAAAACCAGGGCCAGGAGTTTGGCTCAGTGGTTTCATGAGGTTGTGAGCTCAATCCCCGGTGCCACCAAAAAAAAAAAACCTTATCAACTTCTTTTGGTGAGAGAAGTGGATATCATGAGACAACCAAAAATCAACTCTCCCTTATTTACTTCACACAGTATATGCAGCAGAGACCCATACCTCCTTTCTTATGCTTTAACCAAAATAAAAAAAGCACAGATGAAAGGTAACAGCTAGATTTATAAGATCTTTTTTGGTAAAAATGACATCAGTACAAAACAAACAAATGACATCAATGAATTAAGTTAATATAAAAGTAATTTTCTAATATTTATAATTGTACCCTGAGTCATAAATTAGACATCTAA
This sequence comes from Dasyprocta punctata, assembly GCA_004363535.1. Lineage (NCBI taxonomy): Eukaryota > Metazoa > Chordata > Mammalia > Rodentia > Dasyproctidae > Dasyprocta > Dasyprocta punctata. The sequence goes on along the minus strand of RJWM01035157.1, from coordinate 1,031 downwards.
TTTTATAGTCTATTGTAATGAAGACAATATATATGGTAAGTGGTATAATAAAAGAAAGACCATGGAGTCTTTTGTTTCTATTTAAAACACAGCAGACTATTACCGAAGACGTAAATCTTCCCACATTTTCAATAATCCACAGAGCATTACTATTTCATAGTATTTTTTCCAGCATTCAACAGCCTCTGCTGCAGATGGATCTTCTTTAATATTGTTCTGATACTCGATGAGCTCAACACGCTTCTTTTTGTATTTCTCCAAAGTTTTCTTAAAACGCTGTGCAATAGGAGCAGGTATTGTTCCATCCTGTATATCACACCACCTGGAAAGGATCAGTGCAGTTATGATGTTTTTCCTTTACAATGTGCTGAACAGCTTTCTAAACTGTACTCACAGATTAATTCTTTCTTCAATAAGTGCAGAGTAATTCTCACAATTTTCTTCATCATCCCAATCTCTCCAAAGAAAATCATAAAAAAACCTACAATAAACCAAATTAAGATGATGGTTATCAAAGACAGCCTAGACAGTGTTTAGGATTTAAGATATTTTGATATCAGAATTCTCTACATGGATCCTAATTCTTAAGAAAAGTATTTTTATAGTTGGACGTGGTGGCACACGTCTTTAATCCCAGCACTCAGGAGGCTGAGGCAGGAGGATCGTAGTAAGTTTCAGGCCAGCCTGAACTGCATAGTGAGACCCTGTCTCAAAAAATAGGGCTGGGGATTTAGCTCAGTGGCCTAAGTGTCTGCCTGGCAGGCACAAGGTTGTGAGTTCAATTCCTGGTATCAAAAAAAAAAAAAAAAAAAAAAAAAAAAAAAAAAAAAAAAAAAAAAAAAAAAAAAAAAAAAAAAAAAAAAAAAAAAAAAAAAGAAAGAAAAGAAAAGAGAAAAAAAAAAGAAACTGAGCTATCAGTGAACTAATAATGATAAGTAAAGCTTTAAATAGTAGATATCTGGATGCTAACTTTGACTACTGCATATAAGAAAATAATATTTCTGGAAGTGGGAGTTTAAAATTCAGGTTTT
>RJWM01035156.1:0-19152 GCA_004363535.1 Dasyprocta punctata | reverse complement strand
CGTGGTGGCACATGCCTTTAATCTTAGCACTTGGGAGGCTGAGGTAGGAGGAGTGTTGTGAGCACAAGGCCGGCCTGAGCTACATAGTGCGACCCTGTGTCAAACAACTAGGGCCTGGAGTTTGGCTCAGAGGCCTAAGCACCTGCCTGACAGGTGCGAGGTTGTGTGTTTGATCCCTGGTACCACAAAAAAAAAAAAAAAAAAAAAAAAAAAAAAAAAAAAAAAAAAAAAAAAAAAAAAAAAAAAAAAAAAAAAAAAAAAAAAAAAAAAAAAAAAAAAAAAAAAAAAAAAAAAAAAAAAAAAAAAAAAAAAAAAAAAAAAAAAAAAAAAAGAAAGAAAAAGAAAGAGATGCAAGACATGAATGGCTATCATAGAAAAGAATGAGAAGCCATAAAAAAGTTATAAAAAGAATCCCAGGATATTAAAAATACAATTGAATATATGAGCAGATGCAACAATGTGAAGACAGAGTGTCAATCTGAAGGATAGGGCCACAGTCAATAATCGATTAATGAGATACGCTAAAAACAGCAACAAAAAAATGAAAAACACATCCAACAATTGCTAGCTGACTCAAGACTGACATAAGAGTAATTGTGATTAATGACAAATTAGAAGACAACGCAAAGGACATAAAAAACCTATTTGCAGAAGTAATAGCAGAAAATTTTCCACACAAAGAAACAAATATAACGTAGAGACAAGTGAGGCATACAGATAGCCACAAATAGCCATGACCAGAAAAAAAAAAATCCTTGCATGCCACATAATAATGAAAATACCAGAAATTCAACACAGAAACAGAATCTATAAAGGCTTCTAGAGAAAAAGCAAAGAATCACCTATGAAGAAAACGCATCAGAATTGTAACTTCTCAACAGGAAACCTTAAAGGCAAGGAGAGGTTGGAGTGAAATGTTTCAAGCAACAAGAGGGAATGACTTCCAAACCCGACTGTTACATACTGCAGAATTATCTTTCAAAATTGATGGACAAATAAGGTATTTGCATGATAAAGAAAGCCTAAAAAAATCATCACCACAAAGATAAAACTCCAAAATTTTTCCAAAGATATACTGGAAAGAGTCAATGAAGCTAATAATAACAAAAGTGCCAGTAAAATGAATGCAATGGGTAGGGCTAGCAATCAAGTAGATGGTAAAGAAACCAAAGAACAACAGGAAAATAAAATACGATGACAAGAATAAGTCAGCACCTATTAATTACAATTATCACTGTAAATGGACACAGCCAATCAAAAGACACAGATTAGCAGAATAGATAAAAAGAATAAAATTCAATTGTATGCTGGGTACAAGAAATACATTTAACACAAAAAGAAATTTATAAACTGAAAATGAAAGGATGGAAAGCGATATTCCAGGCAACAAGAACCCGAAAACAAGCAGAAATTTCTATTCTACTTTTGGACAAAGTGGACTTCAACATAAAACCAATCTAAGAAGGACAAAGAAGGACACTACTTATCATTTAATAGAACCATTCAATAGGAAGAGGTAACAATTATAAACATACAGTGGTACCTCAGTTCACAAACTCCCATCTCTCTACTCTTCTGGTTGGAAACTGAACTGGATGAGAATCAAATCAAATTTTACCACAAAGTCTACATTGAAGCTAATCACTGAATCTGATTTTGTTTTCATCCAACTCAGTTTGGAACCAGAATCCTGGAAAGGCTCAAGTTTGTAAGTTCCAGGTATCACTGTGTATGCAACAAACCACAGTGCACCCGATTTCATAAAGCAAACACTAATAGACATCAAAGATCAGACAAACATTGATACAATTATAGTAGGACCCTCAATATCTCATCAGAAATAGGTCACCTAAAAAGAAATCAACAAAGAAATGTAAGAGTTGAACCAAATCTTTGAACAAATGGAATTAATGGATACATGCAAGGTGTTCCACATAACAACAGAATATGCATTCTTTTTGGCAGCACATGGTGCTTTCTCCAAAATAGACCACACAAAGCTAATACAGTATGTCTATGATGCAAAATAATCAAAATTTTGACATACATATTATCAGATCACAGTGCAATGAAATTAGAAACCATTAGCAAAAGAAACCACAGAAACCATGTAAACATATGGAAATTAAACAGCACTCTCTTAAATAATCAATGCATCATACAGAAAATTAAGGAAGAAATAAACTAGTTCTTAGAATTAAATGATAATGACAGTATTGCATACAAAAACTTATGGGATACAATGAAAGCAGTCCTATGAGGGGTGTTTATAGGTGTGAATGCCCACATCAGAAAAACAGAATGATCCCCAGTAAGTAACCTAATGATACATTTCAGTTTCCTAGAAAATCAAGAACAATCCAAATCCAGACCTTGTATAAGAAAGAAAATTATAAAGGTCAGAGCAGAAACCAATGAAACAGAGGCCAAAAAATATGCAAAGAGTTAATTAATAAAAGGGCTGGTTCTTTGAAAGAATAAGCAGAAAAAAACAAACTCTTAGCTTATCTTAGCAAACAATGAAAAAAGAAAACAATCAATGAAATTAGAAATCGAAAAGGTGAGATTGCAAAAGACACCACCCAAATCTAGACAATTATTAGCAATGACTTCATGCCAAAAATTTGGAGAACTCAGAAGAAAAGGAGATTCCTAGATACATATGAAATACTAAAATGGAACCAAGAAGACTTAAAAATCTTGAATAATCAAATGACAGGTAATGAAATTGAAGCAGAAATGAAAACAATACCAACTAAAAAAAGTCCAGAAACTGGTGGATTCACAGCTCAATTCTAGAAGAAATTGAGGGAAGAGTTGACATCCATACTCTTCAAATTCTTTAGTGAAATCAAGAAAGGAGTACTTCCAAAATCATTCTTGGAAGCTAACACTATCCTAATCCCTAAATCAGACAAAGATGCAATCAGAAAAGAGAACTATGGGCAAATCTCTCTAATGAACATAGATGTGAAAATCCTTAACAAGCTACTGACAAACAGAATGCAACAAATCATCAAAAGATCATACAGCATGACCATGGGATGCAAGGATGGTTCAATATATACAAATCAATAAATGTAACTTATCATATAAACAGAAGCAAGGAAAAAATATATGATCATCTCAATAGACTCAGAAAAAGTCTTTGAGAAAATCGAGCATTCATTCATGATAAAAACCCTGAAGAAAAAAAGTATACTTACTGCAATCCAATAAAAGCCACGTATGACCAAGCTACTTCCAAAATCATACTAAATGGGGAAAATGTAAGTTTTCTATCCAAAGTCAGGAACAAGATAAGCATATCAATTATTACCACTCCTGTTCAATGTAGCCTCAAAACATTAGCTAGCACAGTCAGGTAAGAGAGAGAATAATATTATATATTATATGCAATAAATGGTGCTGGAAAATTTGGCTATTCACATGCAGAACATTGAGTCTAAAACCACATATCTCACCACATACTAAACTAAAATCAAAATGAATCAAAGAACTAAATGTTAGAAAAAAACTCAATCTGCTGAAAGATAATATAGAAACAACTCTTGAAGAGAAAGATGTAGAAAATGACTTTTTGAGCAGAACCCCAATAGCACAATAAATAATACAATAAGTAGGATGATGCCAAATTAAAGAGCACATACACAGCAAAGAAAATAATCAACAGAGTAAAGAGCCAATGTATAGAACAGGAAAGTATTTTTGCCAGCCATTTTGCAGACAGAAGGCTAACATCGAGAATATGCAAAGAACTCAAAAAATTACACTCCCCAAAATAAAATACCCACCCAAAAAATGGGCAATTGAAATGAATAGAGAGTTTACAGAAGATATAGCACTAATGGCCAATAAATGCACAAAAAAATGTTCAACATCACTGGCTACCAGAGAAATGCAAATTAAAACTACACTGAGATATAATCATACCCTGGAAAGAATGATTATCATCAAAAAATGTAGTATTAAAAAATGCTGGCGAGGATGTGGGGAAAAATGAACTCTTCTGCATTGTTAGTGGGAATATAAATTATGATTTTCACTATGGAAACCAGTGTGGAGATTCCTCAAAAAGCTAAGAATAGAAATTCCATTTGACCGAGCTATCCAGCCCCCTTCCAGTATCTTCCCCAAAGAGTTCATATTACCATATTACACGGACACATGCATATCCATATTTACAGGAATATAATTTATAATAGCTAGGTCTTGGAAACAGCATGTATGTCCATCAACAGATTAATGTGTAGCAAAAATGTAGTCTTTATACACAATAAAGTACTATTCTACAATAAAGATAAACTTGAGAAATTCGTAGATAGACATAACTTGAGAACATAATGTTAAGTGAAAGAAGTCAAACACACAAGATTAAACATCGTATGATTTCTTTTATATGCAAAGTATACACACAAATGAGGAGCAAAACAAAATGTAGATAAATAGAAAATAATGTGAGGTTCAGATGGTCCTCCAACTTACCTATTCTTTTGTTTTAAAATTGTTTTATTTATACTATTTGTTTTTCTCGGCTCATTAAGAAGAAAGTTTTATGCTAATATCTTTTTTCTTTGTAAGAGAGAATGTTTTTTGCCAATGTCTTTTCTACACAACGGCTTTGAAGGTAATTATACACAGTGTATTAATTACTGTTATTCTCTTATTATTTAGTAATGAAATTTTGTTTTTACCATAAAATAAAAAAAGAAAGAAAAAAACTGCTTTACCAAAGCCAGCTCACATGAAGTGCCAGCATACTTTTAACTTTTTATAACATCATGAAGTAGTTTGCTAAATGCATTAACATTTATTTTTAGCACTTTATATTTTTTAATTAGTTCATGTTTGCGACACATGATGTATACATTCATTGTATTTGGTGCACAGACAAACCAAATGCTAGTTCTTTTTACTCCCTCTTCTCCTGTTCTCATTTTCCTTCCCCTCCAGCCCAGGAAATGTCTGTTTACATACAGCTCCCAGAAGGAGAAGTACAAATGGTTAATAACTGTATTAAAAAGTGTTCAACATCTTTAGTTGCTAGGGAAAATCAAATCAGAGCTACACTATGGTTCTACCGTCCTTCTTCAGAGTGACTATCAAGAATATGAGAAACATAAATGCTGTCTAGGTTGTGGGGAAAAGGAGTTGATGGGAATCTAAATTACTACAGTCACTGTAGAGATCAGTATAGAAGTTCCGAAAAAAACTAAAAATAGAGCTACCATTTGATCCAGCTATACCACTCTTTAGTGTATAGCCAAAGTAATTAAAGACTGCATACCACAGTGATACTTGCAAACGCATGTCTATAGTGGCAAAAAATACCAAAGCCAAGATATGTGACCAACCGAAGTCCACATCAACAGATGAATGGATAAAGAAACAGTGATATATTTGCTTAATGTAGTTTTATTCAGCCATAAAAAATAAAAGTTGGTCATTTGCAGGAAAATGGGTGAATTTGGAGATTACTGTGTTGAATGAAATAAGCAAGACTTAGAAAGATAAATAGTGAATAGTCTCTCTAACACGTGGAATCTAAAAATGACGAGAAGAAAGTAGAAGGGAGACTATTACTAGACAGGAGGAAGGGAACGAGGGAAGGAGGGAGGGAATAAGTGTGGGTCATAGAGGGATAAATATGATAAAAATACATTGTACACACTGCCCTTCTAATGCAAAATTACTGGGGGGGTGGGGTACCAGAGAAATGGGGGCAGATGATTAAAGTGTGTTGTGCACGTGTGCCAATCTGCCAGTGTGAAAACCATTAATTTGTGTAACCAATATGCACTAGTAAAATTTGGAAAATATCTATTTACATAATAGCTCTTGTGAAGTGCTTGCTTATTTATTACTTCCTGACATTTAAGTCTGTGTAATTAAAAAATAAAATTGAATGTCTCAAGAACAATCAAGGTAGCATGGAAGATTAATTTCCCTCATTCCCACAAGTGCAAAATCCAAAGTGTATCCTTCAAGGTTTGGCTGAGTAGCTACTTACAAGAAGCTTTTTCTGATCTTTCCATCTGGAAGGGTATCTTTTCTTAACCATATGTTCAGATATATTAATACTGTCTACTTTGAATTAGATTGAACTATGATATTTTTACTGGTATTTCAAACTCTAATGTAGTATAAGTTCCATTACTGATTACTATTGACTGGCAGAGTTAGTTTACCTTAATCTTAAAGTTAGTTATATACGTATTATTTTACATTTACTGTTGACTAAATTGCTTTAGGTATGAATGCATATATAGTTTTCTTATTCAGATCCTATACTAACTACATCTAGAAAACTGAGTGGCAAAGAGAAGATACTTAATATTTATTTAGTTAATGAGTGCATATTTCAGACTCTAGTCTGAAATATACACTGATGAAATTAGAGGAAATTAGATAGCAAAGATGTCCACAAAGATTGAATTACTTCCTGAAACTGCTCTCAAATTTTATCACCCTTCCCCCACAATTATTCCCAGACAGCTCAGCTTATGCTCAGATCCATAACTAGAGCAATTTAGTAAAACAAACAAAATCATTATTACTACTAATAATAGGTAAAACTAGAGGGCATTTACTGTGTCAGGTACTGTTCTATTTATACACATATAAACATTTAATCTTCTTAACAGCAAGGGAATAAATTTTATTATACACATGAAAAAACTGAGGTGCAGAAAAATTAAGATACAAAATCATGAGGTTGTGAGAGAAACATGTTGGATTCAAGCAGTTTGTTATCAGAGTCCACTGGCTTAATTACTTTGGTCTATGCCTGCAATTATGGTATAGAAGCTATGGAAACTAACCATCGGCGACACTCTATTCCAGAGATTTCCAGCTAAGAAGCTGTCTCTTGACTGGTCAGTTGTGCTGTCAATGTAGATTTCACTAGAATTTGATGTATTCTCACAATAATTTTGCAACTTTTCAGTTATCTGACTGCCAGATTCTCACTTCAAGTTTTGCTTGAAAAATTTAGATCAACCTAACTCTATACTATGTAGATATTCAATCATATTTCCTGTCTCATTTAGAGATCATCACAATCTTGTGAAGTAGCCACTATTGTCTCTGTTTTCCAGAGACATGTGTGGCTCACAAAGGGTAAATAACCTTCCCCAATTTAGATTGGACTCTCCCCTTCTTACAGCTTGCCCTCTTGACAAGAAAATCAAGCACAGATCAAGTCATTCATTAAAAAAAAAAAAAGACTAGTGATGCTATTTCAAAATATTTTTAAACATTGGGGTAAATTTTTAATACACACATATAAAACAGCAAACCCTTTTAAAGTTTCACTGACTCAAGAAATAGAATTTAAAATTGAAGGGGTTCACTAATCACTGTTTTTATTCCTAGGTTTATGTAGAAATAGAACAAAAAAAGAGTGAAAGTATACATTTCCTGTTTGCTTTTATTTTCTTTGAAAATTGTGAGGTTATCTCTAACATAGTACTGTAATTTCTTTGCATTTAGAAAACTATCAGTTGGATAGAGATCTTGCTGGCAGCGAAGGATCTGTGTGATTTCTAAGAACATGAGCCAGAGAATGAACGGATCCTGTTGGCACCATTGTGTCGGGGCAGGGCTCTGTTATGGAGGTTATGTAAGTTATTCCAGTTTTTGTGACTATTGGCATTTCTTCCGGGGGGGGGGGCAGCCAAAAGCTATGGTGGTTTCATTGCTATTAAAAGATTAATAAATTGTTCTTGGTTTCTAGTAACAGAAATCCATGAGGAGGAAACTAAATCAGTTTTACTGTTACGATGCCGTGTAATGTGCAATTGGTTCTGAAATAACCCTTCATTATTTAAAATAACACTGTAAAGTACATTAAACCTTGCTCCAATAAAAGCTGATGTTAGATTAGTATAAACCTATTAATGATCTTGTTAATAACTAAGTAAATTTGCGATTTTGGTCCAAGTCACTGATTGGATCAGAGGCCCATCACACACCACAGCTAATTTTATCAAGAGTAACAGGGACAGAGCACATTCAGATCTAACTACTTTCACTCAGCACACACGCATAATTGCCTTAAGGACACCTGGCAGCAACTTTCCATACTTCTTGTGGTATTTGCCTTGAAACCGAAAAGAAATCTACTATTATCTGACACTCTTTACAGAAATGTTCCTTAGTCTTCCCTACTAATTTTCTTCTGATCTTTTATTCTACTATTCATTTCCCATTCACTTTATTTCCAACTTCCTCAAAATGACATTAACCAGAAAAGCTATAAAATTTCTAGACCAGTGGCCTGCTATGTTTTTGATTATGAACTCTGCAGTGAGCATGTGTATTTTACTGATAAAATATTGCACATTCACTTTTGTACTAATTCAGCCTACATCTTATAAGATATATAAAATTAAAGGATAAAATAAATGTAAAAGGACATTACAGCATTTTCCCTCTCTATACCTTTTCTTCTCTATACTTCTCCTCACTCCTTTTAGCAGCAACAGAGTATATTCTAAATAATCTTATGACTCACCAATTGCTGTATAACTAATTAGTTACAATTAATTAGTTGTTTTGTGACAAAGAGAAATACTAATTTTAAACTTGAATGTTTCAAATACAAGAGGATTTAGCAAATATAATCTACTCAAAAAAGGTGGGATGTTACAGCCAGTGTGGCCTGAATGTCAAGTCACACTATTATCATGAATTTATCTGCAGAGTCATCAATACGTGCCCTGCATTCCATTCCTTTCCTTTCTATCAACTGATCCAAGATTTCCTCACAAACTTGAATTCTTCCTCTACTCTTTGCTTTTTTTCCGTATTTCTTGTGTTGTTAGTTTAGGTCTTAGCTTAATCATCATTTAGTTTTAATTTCTTGATCAATTCTTTTCTACTGTTTTGTAATCTTCCAGCCAGTTTCCTACTGCGCTCCAGCTTTTCCCATAATTTGCCATCTTCTTTCAGTCACCTATTTTTGCAGTGCTACTCTTCTGTCATTACAAGGCTCCCATATAGACATAGAGGAAACAGAAGAGAGAATGACAATTGTAAAGTGGGTATGATTTTACCAAATTTATGCATATTTTAAAGGTAGTGTGAGAAAAATACATTTATATCAGTATAAGCTAATTAATGTATCATATTTTCTAGACACACACACACACACTATGTATATATATATAAATTTTTACTGTTACACAGTTTTTATGTAAGACAGTATAACATTTGATTAATATCCATTCCATAAGTAAGTTTCATAACATTAAAAGGGATACCACAATGTGAAATTAAAGAACCAAGTAATTAAAATACCAAATACATCAGACATTTATACAGAGTAGCACAGACCATATATGCTACCCAGTTATTCCTTTCATGCTATACTATAATGTATTGGGCAATATTTATGTTAGGTGTGAGTCTTCAATATATTTGTGAGCTACAGGTCAATATAAGTGTTTTTGTCCTTTGATAATAATAAAGTTCTAACAACCACATGATTGCCCATAAGGCAGATTCTAGCTTGCAGCCCTCTTATAACCCAGTGTGGCCATGGCTATAAAATCTGGCCCTTGTGATGTGAGAAGAAAAGAAATGTGCACCTTCTGGGTCCTGTCTGTACATAGTGGTGCAGTCGCCTCTGGTCCCTTTCCCTATCCCATGGCCTGAATATAGACGAGGATGCAAGAAAGAAGGACAATTAGATAAAAAGGTGCTGAAAACATAGAACCTACCTGTTGATCTAGGACTGACGGTTAATACTACCTGTGTTGAGAGAAACAGGTTGTTCAAGCCATTATAATGCTGGCTTTCAGCAACGGTAGTCAAGTCTAGTACTGGGTAATACCAAAAGACCCTAAAATTGGTTTACTGTTGGAATATGGGAATTTTATTGCAATGTGGATGTAGGAGTTTTCTCAAAGTTTGTGTTATTTGTGCAATATCTTTTCAAGTTTATTTGGCTTTGAACATGGTTTATATTTTCTTTTATGTGAGCAAATAAAATATTGCTGTATATTTTTATAATTATGATAATTCAAAACTTGGTTATTCTAAATTCTTTAATTAGTAAACCACAATCATGACAAGTACGCTAGCTCTTTAAAAAGAAAGTCTAACCTCAAATCTTTCTCTACATATTTTCCATTTTCATATCCCTTTTGGTTTAAAGATACCACATTTTAGACTGTCTCCTTTCTTCAGGCTTTTTTGGTTTCTGTTTCTCAGAGTTGCTTTTAACCAGATGTTTCACCCTGGAAATGCAGCCACAGCCCCACGGGCACTCGTCATAGTCCACAAGGCCTTCTGCCTCACACTAACATCTGCTCGTGATCCATTTGGTTTTCCTTTGATTTTGGTGGCTTAAATTTCATGACCTACTTCCTCATATTTAAGGAAATTACCACCTCAAAAGGTCAATGCTTAAATACACTACAGGGGTAATCTCCAGCTGAGACTCACAATAAATACATGTGTGGCTATTCTGATGCTCAGAAATATTGGACACCAAGGAAAAATAAATTGTAGAAAAACAAATGCTTGACAAAAATTGTGGGCTTCAAAACATGACAATATATATCCAAGGTACAGTGATATCTCTAGAGTAATACCTCGGTACATTCTGAGCATAACTCTTATAAGCTCTTAGGATTTTTGCTTTGGTTGTTGTTGGAGAATCTTGAGTATGAATATCCTGACAAGAGATCCAGGTTCCAAAATTCAGTGAAGAATTTGGTTTATTTACATGTCCATGAAATAATGAACTGATTAAAGTTCTCTAACTAAAATCATATTGTATTACATTTCACTTTTGCAAGCTCTCATCTTACAGCTGTCACTCTGACTGGCAAATACTTTTAAAGATGTAGCTGAGCTTCAATATCTGGTACTTCTTGCCCCATAGACATAGAACGGTGGCTCATGTGTCCCTGAAAAAAGGCTGTGTCCTTTGACCTAGGTGTACTGACTTTAAAAATGAAGTATTTGTTTGGAACTCTTGTTGACATTTTGAAAAACTATAAATAGTCACTTTCGTTAGACTTTTTCACATAATATTTGATATGTTATGCACATCTGCCATTTTGATAGATATGTCATGGACATCTTTCAAAATCAATGCATATGGATCTCATTACATTGTTCGAATGGCCATACAGCATTTCATACAACAGATAAAAATAATTAAGCAGTTCTAGTGATGGAAATTTAGGCTAATTTCTTTTGTTTTCATTAACATATAATACAATGATGAATATCTTTTCCTGAATATATTCTATTATTTCTTTTGATAAAGTTTTAAAATGGCTAACTTTCAATTTAAATATCTTAATATTCTTTCAATGATTATTAAATCAAAAACTATTACATACTTTATTTCTAAAGTCTCCTCTCACAAGTGTACTTTTCTGAACTAAGTTTTGAACCTGAACTTTCGCACTTAATCACTTCATTACAAGCATCCTAAAACGGGTTATAGAGTCAAAGTAAATATTCCACCAGACAATACCACAACATTTTAGTGCTGAAATGCTTAAAATAGAATATTTAAGTTAGAACTTGTAAATACGATATAATTATAGCTCTTAAAATGCAACCATGCTATACTGACAAGTCCAAGAATAAATTCTTCTCAGCATTCTTAGTATTGATATAAATGTCCAAGTGGTGAGCATATGTTTGGGGAATGTTTAATGTTTCTGTCAACAGTTGAGTAAGATTTGTCTTATTTTAGGGGAGCTAAGTCATAGGTCAGTTAATACTTTCTTACGTCATTATTGCGTTCCCTCCAACAGATTTTGTAGGATGTATGGAAATTTCTTTAAAAAATGACCTGAGCTTTCCAATCATAACAACTTCATGGAGCCTTAACATTTTAATGCAACTTGTATAAGGTACAGAATTTGCCAGAACTGCAGAATACCCTGTTGGCATATAGTTTGAGGACAGTGTTCTTGCTGTAAAGTCTTTTAGTTAACTTAAACTAACTCACAACACATTACTGATCTAATTTGTTAGCAAAACCACAGTTTATGGAAACCAGATTTTCTTTTTTTCTTTCTTTCTTTCTTTTTTTTTACCACGAAGAGGGTTGTTGAGCACCCTGTCCACACACCTTTGTAGGTTGAGTCCAGTTAAATAGAACTAAGGATACTATTTTGGGGTTTAGTAGAATTGCAATTATGGATTGAGAGGGGCTAAAGATTATGCTTTAATTATTTCGCCAAGTATCCCAACTGCCAGGTTTCTTCAGTGCCAGGTGGAATGTACAGGAGAAGACAATGTACTTGGATTTATATCAGGACTATGTAACACTACATTGTTTGAAGAAATTCTAAAGTTTTGACTGCCGCCTCAATGCTTGCTTCTTTCCCATGCAGCATTTTAGGGAGCATGGCATTTCCAGAATTAAAAGGTCCTTGGAGCAACAAACAAACAAAAAACTTTGAATTCCATTATTGGACATTTTTGATTGATTGCTAAAGAAAAGGTATGGCAAGAAAAAGATCATGATGCACATATTGATGGTGAATTGGTCAGATTATCATAATTATATTATCAGCACATTTAGGAGAAAGACACAATATAGCCTCTAACTATGTAAAGGGATTACTTTTAGTATGTGGCTTATGCTACTTTATTTATGATAAAAATATACTTTTTGAAGGGATAAGAAGACAGACCCAAATAAAGGATACTGACTAAGAAATATCATGACGATATTAGGTATCATTTTTCAGAAGGCGTTGGACTACATAATTATGAGCTATGTGGTAGTTATTTAATTCCAATTTAAGGCAAAATCCTGCCTCAACACTGCTCCAAAATAGAATGGTCAATAAACAGCTGAAATATTATTAGCAAAATAAAGATTATTGTGTTTTAAATTTTACTTATTTTTATGGCTTCACCAATTGGATAATCTTTAAAAAATTATGCATCTGTATTGCAGGGCAAAATACACATCTACATACATTTTTAATCCTAACAAAATACAAAATGATGAAAATAAGGATATTTATGGAATTTCAAAAGGCATCTGGTCTGTGCACACGTCTTACCTTTCTCTTACGAAGTCTGACATGGCCATCTGTGGGCTCCTGAGTGGCCGGGGTGTCTTTGACATGTAAACCCTGCACACCATCTTCCGCACTGATCTCAGGAGGGCCTTCGTTTTGATGTTCTGAGAATCCACTTTTCTCCAGGCTATTTTCAGTTCCACTGGGGCAGGAAGGAGACTCCTGAAGGCAACTTCCAAAATCTGCCTTCAATAATGGCAATTTTCCATCTGTACAATGAATGGTCCAAACCTCATCTTGTAATTCATGGCAAGTGTTTCTTTCATATTCGTCTTTAGGGAAGTCGGGTTTCCTTCGTTGCTGAGCAATTACAGCAGAATTAAGCAGTTGCTTCTCAGGTACAATATCTTTCACATTCAAAGAATCAAATGTATTTACTTCAGGTATATCTTTTATTTCACTTAAGTTTATATCGTCACAAAGCTCCAGGCTTTTACTTATAGTGTCAACAACTTTACTTTCCCTACTCTCTTCTGCTAGTGCTAAATCAGCCTTACCAGCAATTCCCCAAGAGTTGTAAGAATCATGGTTACTTTCCATGGTGGGCAGTGTCTTTACTAAGGAGCCAGCTCCTTCAACACAATGTTGGCCTGAGGTTTTATTCCCTTCGGTAATTAAAATCTGCTTGTTTTCTGTAAGGTACAGATCAGAATCGGTATCTTCATCCGAAACATGGACCAATGTTTCTGTGCTGGCCTCCAGAGAAAGAAACTGATCTTCATCTTCATAGCTGTCCCTCTCATTCGTTTTTTTTGAAATGTGACCCATGGGCATCCCAGGAAAATCTCCCCGCTCTGATTCATGACAGCAGTTTGGTAGCGAAACACACTTGTCTTTGCGGTCCACATTTAGAGCTGCATTTTTTTCCATACTTGCCTGCAAGTTGTCGGCTACAAGTCCATGATGACATGCTGTGCTACAATCATCAGAATTAAAAGGCTGCTCCGTCCGTCGGGTCACATGCTCTTCCCAGCTTCTCTTCCTGATAGCTACAGACATGTCATCGTAGTTTAACAGCGGACAGAGAGATATATTCCATACGAGGTTAACATAGACGGAACTTGATGAAAGATTATGTCAAATTTGTGAATAGAAGAGGGTGAGTTTTGTCATTTCACCACCTATTAAAAATTGAAAAATACAAATTGTTACGGGTACATTTTTAAAATCAAAATCTATCTTGGAAAAGAGAACACCTAATGTGTGCTCTGAAGGTAGAGGTAAGAGACTCTATAAATTTTCTGTTTAATAACTTTAGCAGAGATTTTTTTAAAGAAGTTTAACACTGGAATTTATTTTCGTTTAATATTTCTGGTCAAAAATTATCAGCAATACTTTTAAAAACATTTAAGCTAGTCTATTAATAAATAAAGAAATAAATACCAAACTCCATTAAGAAAATATTTGAATTGCAATACTTAAAAACAATCACAGGAAGGAAGTTGCCTATTTTTCCAATTTACTTTTGTGAACACAGTCATTAAAAAATATATTAACTATTTGGTTTAAATTGAAACAAAGGCCACTAGCGAACTGTTCATGCAAAATTTAAGCTACAGAGACAGCGTATGTAATGTATTAATGTTTGAAAGAGCTAACACCAATTCTATATGACTGGGATGTATTTACTCCAGGGATGACTAAGGAACACAGAATAATTCAGTTTAGCACATATTAACATTCATGGATAAGACAGTATAATGTACCATTTTTAGTGCTTTATTAGAGATAGGTCTGTTCATTCATCCTATTACTGCTATTACTAGCTAGCAAGCTAGTATTATGGGAGCTTAAAAAAATAACCAAAACACCTGTTCATGCATCCTACTACTGCTATTGTCAGTGACCAAGCTAGTATTGTTTAAGCTTAAGAAATAATCTCTCCATAGTTACATATGTAGGAACTGAAGCCTGCATAATCAAACTGTGTCCTAGTTTTTAAAAAACAATTGAATTTATTAGTACATTTTAGGTATACATACGGAATTTGTACCTGTACATAACATAACTTGATTCTTCTTTTCCCCCCATTTCCCTGCCCTTCAATTCCTCTTCCTCTCTTATTTACAAAAGCTTTGGCTCAGATGGTCACAAAAAGTTCACTGTATCCATGGAATTTTCAGATTCCATCTTCCTCCCTTCTCCCCACATGTGTTTAGTATGTTAAAACTCTAAACTCCCCAAGCAAGAATTCAATTGTACCATAAAGAAGATGTCAGCATAATGAAAGAATTAAGGCCACTCTTCAAAAGCTTGAATCTCATTCTTTTTGGCTTCTATGGTATTCAATGTGTGTATTTCTGTTAGAAATAGGCCATTAAACTTCAAGTAAATAAGAAACCCAGGGATAAAATAAGGCAAAACTGTTGATACTTTCTAGGTATCAATCCTTTTTCCTTCAGTTGTTTAAAACCTTGGAGAAAGGAAACAAATGGTACCAAGGTAAACTCAGTCTTATAAAACCAACTAACTGAGTGTCATTGCACTGGACTGTTAATGAAAAATTCCATTCAAAGAGTAGTTACTTTTCGTTTTTATTCTGTGCAAGAACTCTCAGCACTTTATATGGATTAGCTTATTGATTTTAGTCATAAGCAAGATTAACTGCTGTGCTGATTTTGGGTCATTTCAGTCTTTGAAAAGCAGTTTGACTCCCCACCAAAAATTTCAAACTATTCTGACTAAACACATGCTGGAAAGGTAAATATACCGACCTTATAAAGACTGGTAAAGTTAAGCAATATACTAGAAATTTGGTCTCCCAGGCTGACCAAATATCTTTCTGGATACTGTTTGGTTCCCTCAAAGGTCTGTGGCCATCTTTGAAAATGGCCATCATTCACATTTTCCATGTTGGTCTTCGCTTTGCACTCAAAAGAAAATATAAAATCTCTGAATTCCATGCATAAGTCATTATAGTGTGGGAGGCTACGGAAAGTGGAAAAAATGCATAGATGCAGGCCAGAAAATTTCTGCTTTCCTGAGCAAGTTTAGGTTGTAATAGGGCGGTTCTGTGTTAGATGCTTTCTTTTCTTTATTTTTATCCAGGGTAGAAAGAACAGGCTAACTTAAGAAATGCCAAGTGGTAATACTATGTCATTCCTAAGCCATATTTACATTTAGGTTGGGTCTGAATTCTGGTTTTATTTCATCTTTTTAAACTAAGGAGAAATATATAGTTTATAATTTCTTGGGGGAAAAGAATGCACAACAATTTTGCTCTTAAGACCTTGCAATAATATTAATTAGCTTATTTCACTCAACCTAACAAGCTGGAAAGTATTTCTATCAGGTCAAAAGAAAATTTTTCAAAAATTTCTGAGACCATGCACAGAAGTACAGAAAGAGACTGTAAATTAGAGAGATTCAACGCAGCAATAACTCTGTCTTTTCTACTCTAGGTTCTCTGAACATTTTTATAACATTATTATGAATATATACTATTTTAATTCCTAAGAAACAAAATTGTCTTACTATCATTAGGAGAAACATCATTACATTTTGAATGTCCTTTCTGTATGCTATGATCTGATAGTTTTTTAATTTTGTTTTGTTTTGTTGTTTGTCTGATAGTTTTTTTAAAAAAAATTTCATCTCCACAAACTTCCCTACTCACAGTTCTATTTCAATTCCAATTTGTAAAATTCATAGTTACATTTAAAAGCTGAAAGACTAATTAGTACATTGGAGCATTAGATTATTGGCAATCACTTCTGAACTTTCTGACCTCATTTTCTAAACTACATGGATTGATTAAAATATGATCTGTAAGATAGAGACTTTTTTTTGTAAAAATCAAACTAACAGACAAAAAAAAAAAAAACCCAAAATGCAAAACTGGCTTTCCCTATGGGGTTTCTCACGAGGCTGTCTTATTTAAAATTATATTTCAAATTTCTGACCGCTTATTTTGCAAATTAATATTAAATTTGCTTTGTAAATCATTTTCTTGCAGTTGTACTCAAAATGAGCTCAGCTGCTGAGGATTTGGATGGAGGATCTGGAAAAGTGTAGGTCATTCCTGGGTGTTGAGTTTGTGAAGTGAATTTCCATGGGGATTTTTCCCTTGTGAACTGCATGCATTCAAATACCACTGTATTAATATCACAAAAGGCTGTATATACTATTAGTTATGTAGTGATTCTCTAAAATATCTGTGAAATGTCCAAAGTTGCTTTCTGTGATATGAGTATATGAGATGTTTAGATACAAAGTGACTTCAAATATACTCTTTGAGCTTATTTTTTAATGCTTAGTATGCCTTAACATAAACAATTCATGCCATGGAGTATATATTTTATATTAAAGAAAGTTTAAATCTTAATTTATAAAAATGACAATTGGAGATTTTCTAGTTCAAGAATCATTTACCTATATGTGATACCAAATGATGCTCTACTCTGTACTTGTTTCTGAAATACATATGCACCTTATAATTTGGACTGCCAAGTAAATGAAGTGCCTGATGATGACTGCTATTGATGATCTTATAGCCAGGGAAAGCAAGGCTCAAGTGAAACTGGTGGATAAGCCCAATAGAACTCACAGTATTCAGATCACAATCATGATTAAAGAACAATTTATTTAGTACTTAGTGAGTGGTGGACCCTCTCCTGAAGATTAGGCATATGAACCTAAAATTAACATATTTTACCTTTCCTATTGGAGTTTTTAATATTATGGGAGAAACTCATGTAAACAAAAGCCTTATCATGGCTGCAATACCAATGATATGTGCACCGACACCATGAAAAGCTTAATATCAAGTGCTGGGGGATCATCAGTTTCCTCCCATACCTTCCTGGACCCCCTTCCTTTTCTCCTTCTCTCTTTCTTTAGGGAGTGGTGTTGGAGATGGTCAATATACTAGATTAGGACTTTGCAAAAGCGGAAACCCCTAAAGGTTGTCTTCTTGATAAGTTTTCTGTGTCTAGAACGTCCAAGTTCAATGGGAGTTGAGGTAGAGCTTTCCACTGGATAAAAGGAGTCTTCTTTTCTCTCTTTGGAGTCTTCCTATTCTAGAACAACTCCCTGGGAAAGATAATAGAGGAAATAATGGACTATAGAGAATTACTTACAATTTGAAATCTCATTAGTCATCTTGGAGGGGAACAACATTTCTCAGAAGCATTTCAGGGAAATGAGGGGAGAAATTTTCCAAAGCAAAAATTTAGAAAATATTTCAGAGCTAATGATCTAAGTCTTTGGACTGAAGAGAACCCATGGAATGACATACGTCAAGGGAAAAATAGATCACAACAAGAAACGTCATTGTGAAACTTTAGAATGCACAAGGTAAGCAAAAGATCCAGAATGCCATCAAAGATACACATACAAGACACTCTATTTTAGGAACTAGGAATAAGAATGGCATTAGATTTCCCAGTAGCAACAATGGAAATAAGATGACAATAAATATGCCAAAATATAACAGAAATTTATTCCTATCTTTAAATTTTAGGAAGAACCTTATTTTCAACCTGTTTTTCAAAGCTACTGGAGAGTTTCAACTGGGAGACTAAAAAAGTAAGAAAGGCATGGCATGAAGGAAGTCAAATATTTCACACAAATGACCATGACATAGGAATTCCCAGGTGAAATTTGTGTAGCAAGTCTAGTGGGCAATCAGTTCACATAAATCCTAATTTTTCTAGAAGAGATGTCTCTAAGAAAAAAAAGAAACAAAAGAAAGATTATACATGTGACCACATTGAGAGCAACTGGTTAGAAAGTCAGACAACTGGGATGAAAGAAGTAGTGATAGTTACATAGAAAACTAGGGCAGTCAATTACTACATCCAGATTTTGTTATTGTTGTTGTTGAACTAGAGATTGAACTACAGATTCTTATGCATGCTAGGCAAGCACTCTACTACTAAGCTACATCTCCAGACCTTTTTAATTTTTTTTTTCAAGACAGAATCTCACTAAATTGCTCATGTTGCCCTTAAAATTGTGATCCTCCTCCCTCAACCTCCTGAGTACCTGGAATTACAGTCATGGACCACTGTGCCTAGTTGGAAAAAATTTTATAAGAAAAAAGTGTAACTACAGCACACTACCTGGCTAAGCTGTGAATTTTTTTTAA
>RJWM01035155.1:0-19152 GCA_004363535.1 Dasyprocta punctata | reverse complement strand
TGCAGGATCGCGGGACCCAGTAGGCTGGGTCCCGTGCACAGCAAGGAAGGGCGGCCTCCTGGGGCGTGTGGGTGGAGCCTCCTCCTTCACTGGTGACATTTTTACTCTTAAATGGATGCACCTTGAAAACATACTTCTCAGTGAACTAAATAAGTCACACATATGTAACCATCGTATTGTTGCACTTGTGTGACAAACTGAAAAAATCTATGCGTGTATATAAAAAATTAGTTAAGATAGCTAAAAGAAGAATTTTGAGTGAAAAGTGGTTTTCACGGGTCATTTTCAGATTTCATTTTTAATGTGAAATGTTCTTTTGAAAATAATATAGCAGTCATAACAAAAAAAAGATAGTCATATAGCTGGTTTCTCTTGATTGATTGAGGGGAAAGTTTTGTGCTAATAATTTTCTGGACAATGTTTCATGTCTATATCTTATACTCTAAACAACTACTGTGAATATAACAATATGCAACGTGTTGATTATTGTTACTCTCCTATTGGCCTATTGTGAAATTCTGTTTTACTTTAGTCTCTTACTTTTTTTCTGTTTAAAAAGAATTTTTTTAAAGGCTAAGGACAGGCATAAGCAAAGGTTAAGATGGGCGAATTTAACAAAAGATAAATTTTAGCATATGTAGTACCCATTTAATACTATATAGTTATTAAGTATCCAGATATATCAGTACTTGTGGATAGAAATAATTAAAATGTAAGAGCCATTTAGCCAAAGGGAAAAGTGCCTCAAGATGCAGACAGTTGGCATACATCTTAAGTTGTTTTCCTGAATATAATTTATTCTAACCCACATTTTTGTTCTCAGTCTTTGAAGAATTCCTATAGCTTGAGTGGATTTAATAGGATTCATTTCTGCTGACACCTTCTTTTATTATAGGATTCTTTTTATAGTTAATTAACAGGATAGTCCTCTATTACCCCTATCATTGGGAATAGATTTATTTGTAAGAAAGGGCCATCCCATTATCTCTTGACCAAATATAACCTAATACATGGTGAATTTGGGATTTTTAATTATTTTGAAATGGAAGTTTTTCTGGTAACCGAGGGATTCTGTTTTCCAAGTCATTTGTTTCACTCTAATTACAGGACAATTAGCAACCATGCATAGCTCTTAAGTGAAACTAATTTAGGGTGCTCTACTGAGAGAAAAGTTCGTCTCAATATTGACTCTCTGAAAAGGAAATATTGTCTTCTGAAGCATCCTTCATGTTTCCCAGTAAATAGGTAGACACTTTTAGCAACATCTTTTGAAAGACCTAATCCTTACTCCAGTTGTTCTTTATTTCTGAATTTTCAGTGCTTTTAAAATTTTTATTAACATTTATTAATTGTGCACATTAATGTGGTGGAGTGTGTTTTTTTAACACTTGCATACAACATGTACTGATAGAATTGTGTCTCCTTTTTCCCCACTCAAACTTTCCAGCTCTCTAATGATCAATACAGTATTCTATAATCGGAAAAACTTTTTCAAATTCCACATATGAGAGAGAATATGTAGTATTTATCTTTTTGTGTCTGGTTTATTTCATTTAACATTATGTAACCCAATTCTGCTTACTTTACTGAAAATGATAGGATTTAATTCTTGCTGATTATACTGTAAAATACAGTACTGTAGCTTTATGTTCTGTTATACATTTTAATACTACATATTAGAGTTATGCAAATAAAAGTCATCAAGTTGGAGTTTCCTTTGACCATTTGTTCTGAATATTGCAATGTACACAACTATATACAAGTCCTCATTTAGTGACCAATTCATTTAATGACCTATTTGCAGGAACTGAACTTGGTCAATAAATAAGGAATGTCTGTATATGATACACTTTATTTTTAGTTTTGGGGAAATTCCACACTGTTCTCTGTAATGTGCTATTTTTTTTCCCATTGACAGTGTATGAAGATTCATTTTGTGCCCATCCTTGCCTGCATTTGTTATTTTGTTTTATTTTGCTTTTTGATAACAGCTATTGTAGCTACCTTGTTTCCTGAAAACAAAATGGGGTCTCATGTAAAATTTTGCTCCAAAGGATGCAATAAGGGTTATTTCCAAGAGATACCTTATCTTTTCATTTACAACAATATATATTTGCTCATGTACTTTTTGCTCAGGTACAAAAATACTGCATTTGTTCATGTATAAAAATCTACATTTATTCAAATAAACATTTTACCTTTTTCTGGAACATCATCATAACCCTCAACAGTGAATTTCAGCCTGAATTTCCTTCAGCTGAATTTATTATAAAACCATTTTCCCCAATATCCCCAGCAACAGAACTCCCCTTAAATGAGCACTTCTTATCCATGTAGGCTGCTTATAGTGCATTTTGGCAACACAGCTATCAGTGACTTTATCCTATGAATTTATCATCCAAGTCATGTTAATTGAAGACTCATGAGACAGAAGTGGCAATAAAACTGACGATAGTTAAAAATGATAGCCCAAAAGTGAAAAAACTTGCAGGCACCAAAATTCAGAAAACACTTTTGTATCTCACATGAGAACATTATGTACATCCATTACAAAACATAATGCATTGAATTATAAAGACTTATAAACCACATCCATTTGTTATCAAGTGCATATGCAGTTTTTGCATTGTATCTATACTCTGGTCATTCAGTGATAAGTTCCAAGTTCATCTATTTAAATAGACATTTACTTCTCATTCAAAGCATCTGCTTGGATATTTACAAGTATTTAATTGTAATTTTTGTTATTTATTTTAAATATTATTTTCAACAATATTATTTATATTTAATTCTATATTAATATTATTATTTTATAATTTAATACATCCCATGTGTGTTGCAACACATGGGAACTAAATGTGTCCGCCTGACTGATGATCTTAACTGGGGAAAATTTTGTGTGTAGGGCTTATATTATAAACATCCTGAAAAATCATGCTAGGGCTTATTTTCTGGTTAGAGCTTGTTTTCTGGTTATGTCTTATTTTTAGGAAAATCTTGTAGGGTGAGACTTTTGCTCAATTTAAATGATGTTGGAATACCTTCCTTGATAATTTAATAGTGGTGAGGATTTAAGGCATAACTTATTACCATCTTCCTGCTATAAAACATATTCCTGCTATTATTATATAGAAAATGGAATCTAAGTGGTAGTTTTAATTTTTTAATTTAAAGTGAGAAAAGTAAACAAAAATAAAAATAATAATACAGAGTTTCAAATCAGGATAATAAATTAACAATGGTTAATGTTTTACGTATTGTTGTCTTCAAAGTAGCTCCTCAGATTACTAGATTCAGGCATGCAAATTTAATCAACCAATACAAGAACCAACTGATCCTTTCAATGAACTAAAAGAAACTAGTAGTATAATTATGTTAGCTGTCTTGTGTGTGGGTGTGCATATATATAACATAATATAATATATGTATATACACAAAATATACATAATTTAATTTTCCCTTCCTTCATTTCTCATTTCTCTCATCCTAATTGTTCTTTCTTTGTGAAAAGTTTGTTTTCCTTTCTCAATATCTATTGCAGATTGTTTGTCTTACTTACTCTTAGTTTCTTACAGTAGGGAGACAAGACAATGTTTACACATGCGTATTTGATTTAGCTCACTTATGAGTATATCTCTAGTTGTACCCATTTACCTATGAAAGCCTCGAGATTGTCTTTCTTTATAGCTGAATAGTTCTGTATTATATCAAAATGCCACATCTTTTTTATTCATTCCTCGGTTGATGGACATTTGAGTTGTTTCCAAGATTTAGCTATTACAAATTGTTCTGCTATAAGCATGGGTGCACATATATTGCTGTGGTGTGTTTTTAATTCTTCTGGGAAAATACCCAGAAGGGAAATAGCTGGGTCAAATGGACCCTCTAATCCTAGATTTTGAGAAATCTTCACACTGATTTCCACAATGGTTGTACCATTTTACACTCCTACCAACAATGGAGGATTCCTTTTTTTCCACAGCCTCTCCAACATTTGTTATTGGTTGATTTCTTGGTATTGGCCATTCTTCTGAGGTGAGATGCAATACCAGTGCTGCTTTACTTCACATTGTAGATACAGCAAACAACATGAGAAAAGTTATCAAATTATAAAACCCATGGCTGTATAAATGGAACCAGGACTACACTGATAAATGTCCCAGGAAATTTAAGGTCTCTGCAGAGTAAAAATGTTGTTGTTAGAAATTCAAAAGTTAAAAAGGTAATATTAGAAATTAATATCAGATATTTATATTTTACAATATGTAGCTATTATGAGTGATGGAAAGATACCTTTGGATTATGATCTTAAAAGTGAGCAAAGTGCAATGGAAATAAAAATGAATGTGTATAGTCCATTCATAGTCAATTTTAAAATATAAAATTTTACTTTGGTCACTTTGAATTTGTCATTTCTTTGTATTTTAACAATGTGTTTGATTTGGTATTTCTGTAATTTTATACACAAAAAACTTGAACTATATAGAGTTAACCCATGTTCTATTCTAATACCCAAAGAGAAGGAAAGACATAAAGAGACCACAAATATTTAAATTACCAATATTATTTTTTGATCATTTTATAATTTATTGAGTATCTTTATAGCCATTGTGTCACTTGGACCTGACTATGCCTTTGTGAATAAGACAGGCATTGTTATTTCATTATATAGATGAACAAACTAGGACCCAGAAATTTGGCAGTCACTACTAAAAGACTTGTGCCCAAAAACTTTGCATCAAAATCCTTTTCTACTTCATTGTAAAGCACATTTCTCCTGGAAGTACATATGGTCAGCTAAAGATTATTACCATATGAATAAATAATTACCATTAAAATTTGTTTTAATGAAGAAGTAACAAAACAAATAGAATCACAGAATATATAAATTTGATATTGGATCTTTGGCTCTAGAAATGGAAGGCTCAGACTCCTTTAGGCACACTGCGAGGCAGTGGCAGAACGAGGACTATAATTCAGGACATCAGTGGGCTTCTCCTGTGCTGCTAGGACAGTATTAGTCAAAACTGTCCTTAGACATAGCAATTTTGATCCCTCACATATGTTTGGTATTATGTACTGTATCAAACATTTTATGTAAATGTGAACATTCTGTCTTCTGAGATAGATATTATCTACCCTATTTTAAAGAGAAAATTGAAGCTCATTAATGTTACTTAACTTATTCAAGAATACAACTTAGTAGGTAAGATATTAAGGTTTGAACCTAGGCAGTCAACTCCAAATTCAGAAACCAATGAAGTAATACAAATACTAGACACAGTAAATCTAACAAAATAAGAATTTGTGGGACACTACAGAGTACATATCCCACTCAAAGACACTAAAGTTCAACTTCTTAAATCAGTAGACTGGTCAAAGAGAATTAATCAGTGCATCATATACAACCTACTCTCAGTGAGTTAATAGCCCCTAATACCTCTCAGATCTACAAGAATTTTAGTGAAAATTCAATGTCTGAGTTGTGGTAGCCATTAGTGCTGTTAGAGGGTCCCTCTCCTGGAATAAGAAAGGCTTGTAAACATTATGTAATGATGAAAATATGTGACTAAACCATTTCTAGTATTGTCAGTTTTCCTTGTAATAATAGCCATATTTCTAAAACAGCATTTCCTACTTTTTTAAAATCTTAATTTATTTAAATTATTTTATGTAATAGGAATTACATGTATACATTTTTGTGGAAATTGTTGATAATCACCTTCTACTTCTGATCATCACAATGTAACTGGTTCTAAATATTTCTTTCAGAAAAAAATGATTAGTAACTGTTTTTAGCTGTTTGGCAACCAGGAACATGAACCCTGAGAAAAGGAAAATGAGTCATGAGAGCCAGATGTTCATCTTGAGTTTCCAAATAGAAGCTTCTTCTAGACTTGCCACAGTGAGTGAAAATCCAATTAAAGCATAGTAGTGTCTCTGAGATAACAGTATTTTCTCATAGTTTTGAGAAGCTGAGATAATTGGAATTTTTCTATCAGAGTACTAGAGAGAAGATAACTATAGCTATAGGGATAAAGAGATACAGAAAATTGGTTTAGGATCCTTTTGAGTTCTTGGAAGAATATAAAGAGGCATCTGTGTAGAGTAAAAAAATTCAACAATGACAGGTAAAGAATAGTACTGAGAACTGTAAACTGTAATTAAAATTGTAGCCATAGCAGAGAGATCCATGTTATACACTCAGGGATTCCATAGAACAGAGGCTGCTAAATTGTGAAATCTCACAAAATGAAAATTTTAAGAGAGACGTGTACATTCACTAAAAGAATAGAGATTCCAAATAAATAACCTAATCCTATAAAAACAAAAATAATCAAAATATGAAACATGTAGAAGTAAATAAATTATAAATATCAGAGTGAGGATTTGTGAAATTGAAACTAAAAAAAACTATAAAGGATCTAGGAATCAGAGTCAGTTCTTTGAAAGGAAAGACAATATTGGTAAACCTTTAGCCAAACTTTCCCAAAGAAAGAAAACTAATGCATATCAAAGCAATTAGAAATGAAAAGATGTGAAACCACATTGGACACCACAGAAATCCATGGAATTATAAGAAACTATTTTTAAAAAATACATTCTTCTAAATTGAAGAGCCTAGAAAACATGGATAGATTGATAGACATATTAATGAACTGAACTAAGAAGATATAAAAGTATCAAAAAGACCAATGGCAGGCAATGAAATAGCAAGTAATAAAAAGTCTACAAACTAAGAAAAGCCCAGGACCTAAGGGATTCACTGCAGAATTTTACCAGAACTTCAAGGAGAATCTAATACTAACACTTAATGAAATTTTCCCATAATATTGAAAGTGACAGAGCATTGCCAAAATTATTCATGGAGGATAGTATTATCCAGATAACAAAATGGGACAAGGAACTAACAAAGAGAAAGAAAGTTATGTGTCAATGTCCCTAATGAGCATAAATGTAAAAAATCCTCAAAAGATATTTCCAAAAAGAATGCAAAAGATCATTAAAAAGACCATTCATCATGACCAAGTTGGCTTCATTCCACAGACACAAGCATGATTCAACACGTAGAAATGAACAAATGCAATACATCACATAAATAGACGACAACACAAAAGTCACATGATCATCTCAGTAACCATTGAAAAAGCCATTGAAAAGACCCAACGTCCATTCATAAAGTCTTATGATGGACCCTTAAAATAGGTACAGATGGACTGTATCTCAAATTAATAAAAGTTATTCATGATAAACCCACTACCAACATCTTACTAAATGAGGAAAAACTTGCAGCATTTCATGTAAAATTGAAAGTAACATAAGGGTGTACACTCTCACTACTCCTATTCAGTATAGTATTCAAAACTTTAGCCATAGCAATCAGAAATAAAGAGAAATAAAAGTGATACACATAGGAAAGGAAGACATAAAACTATCCTCATTTGTAACATGATCCTTCACATAAAAGACCTAAAAAATTCCACCAAAAGACTCATATAACTAATAAGTTCTGCAAATTATTTGGATATAAAATCAATACACAAAAATCAATAGCATTCCTGTATACTAGAAATGAACCCTTCAAAAAACCCAGGAAAGCAGTCTCAATCACAGGATCTTCAAAAAATTAAATAAATACAAAATAATCTAACTGAGGAAGTCAAAGACTTTTGTAATGAAAATTTTAGTACTTTAAAAAAAGATTGAAGAGGACATCAGTAAATGGAAAGACATCCACTGTTCCTGAGTAGTCAGAACTAATATTGTTGAAATGACCATGTTACAAAAAATGATATATAGATTTAGTGCAGTTCCAATGAAAATACCATCAGTATTCTTCACAAAAGTAGAAAAAAAACCTCTAAAAAACCCTAAAACCAGAAGAGAGCCAAAGTTGTCAAAGCAATCTTGAGAAATAAGACCAAAGTAGGAGGCATCACAGGCCAGGACTCCAAGATATACTTGTATTACAGGTTATATGATTTTTTAAAAGCATGGTAGTGGTACAAAAACAGACATATTGAACAATAGAGTAGAATAGAGCATGTAGAGACAACTCAGGGAACTTCATTCATCTGATATTTGTAAAGTGGTCAAAAGCATACAATGCACAGTCTTGGGCAAACTGGTTATCCACAGCATGAGAATGAAGTTAAAACCATATTTCTCAGCCGGGCGTGGTGGGGCACGCTTTTAATCCCAGCACTCCAGAGGCTGATGTAGGAGGAGCGTTGTGAGTTCGAGGCCGGCCTGAGCTACACAGTGCGACCCTGCCTCAAAAAACCAGGGCTAGGAGTTTGGCTCAGTGGCTTAAGCGCCTGCCCTGGCAGGTGCGAGGTTGTGAGTTCAATCCTCAGTACTGCAAAAAAATAAAAAATGAAAAATAAAAAAAAACCATATTTCTCAACCTGCATTAAATCAAATAAAAATTAATAAAAAGCCTAAATATGGAAACATAAACACTGAATTTGGTGGAAGATAAAATAAATCTATTGATAAACTCTTCAAGACATAGGCATAGCAAATGACTTCCTGAACAAAACCCCAATTGTATGAGAGATAACATCAAGAATCAACAAATAGAGCTGGGTGTGGTGGCACACACCTGTAATCTCAGCACTTGGGAGGCTGAGGCAGGAGAATCACTGTGAGTTTGAGGCCAGCCTGGGCTGCAAAGTGAGTTCAAGGCCATTCTGAAATGCATAGTGAGACTCTGTCTCAAAAACACACAAAAAATCAACAAATGGGATTGTGGTAAGTTAAAAACCACCTGCACAGTAAAGTAAACAGTGAAAAGACAACCTATAAAATAGGAAAACTTTTTTGCCAACTACTCAGACAAAAGATTAATGTCTAGAATATATAAAGAACTGAAAAAATGAGAACCCCAAAATAAAAGACCCAATCAAAAATTGTGCACTTGAAATGAATAGATTTTTTCTGAAAAGAAAAAGTACAAATGTTCAATATGTACATGAAATCATGTTCAGCCTTTTGGTCATTACAGAAATGAAAACACCACTGACATTATATATTATTCCAGAGAGATTGGTTATCATCAAGAAATTAAATAAAAGTTGGTGAGGTTGTACAGGCAAAAGAACACTTCTACATTTTTGTGAAAATTTAAACTAGTATAATCCCTATGAAAACCATTATGCAGATTCCTCAGAAAGCTAAAACTAGAAATACCATTTGACTCAGCTATTTCCCTTCCAGATATTTTCCTGAAAGAGTTAAAAACATCAAATTACAATTATACACATGTATCCATGTTTATAGCAACACAATTAATAATACTAAATCTTAAAAATAACCTATAGGTCCATCAACAGATGAATGGTTTAAAAAGTGTGGTATTTGTACACGATGGAATACCACCCTGCTATAAAAAAATAAGCTAGAGTCATTTGTAGGAAAATGGATACACATTAGCACCATAAATTTAAATGAAATAAATTGGACACATAAGCTTAATTATCATATCATTTCTCTAATATGAGAAACCCAATGTCAATAAAGAGCAAAATAAAAGAAATATAATTGAAAGTATGGAGATAGATCATTTTCAGATGAGAATGGGATCAAGAGGTAGAAAGGAGGGGAGCGAAGAGAACAGAGATGAAAAAAAGAATTGAGATGCATTATATACATGTACCAATGTCCCATAGGTATGTAATGCAAACATGTACTAAAAAAAAAAAAAGCAAAATCAACTAGAAGGAAGTAACATCCTAAATATGGCAAATTAGGAAAAGTCAAGGCACTTTCCCACCACAGAAGTTGTTGAGTTGAAAAAATTTGTTCAAATCAACTTTTGTAGAATTCAGGGATTTAGTCAAAATCTTCAGTAATCTGAAAGAGGTTTGTTGAGAAAATACATTGGTACTTTACAGTAATGTAGTATTAGGGCATAGTAAACCACTGCTCCCTATATCCCATATCTCAGACCTTTGTTCATCATTGCAACAGTCTATGTTTTTGGTAAAATTTCTTAGTAACAGAGGAAACAATATAGACCCTATTCTCAAATGAACTTGTTTGTGGCTGTTGACATCTCTGGAAGTTCCCTGAATGACTGATGTCAGGGATTGCATTTCTTTCACACAAATATGAAAATTCTAATGGTTGGGGTAACTTCACAGGGAGTTTTTTACAAACACATTTAAAAATAAAGTTATCAGCTACAGCATTCCGAGATAAGAGAAAACAGCAAGGAAAAGCAATAGCTAGGCCAGAAGCCTTGGAAAGAATGAGACTGTGCAACACATGTGTGAATAAAGAACTTTAAAAGTGCCCTGGAAAATCAAAAAGGGTACATGCATTTTCATGGCTGGACACTTGTTAACAAAAGCCTGAGAAGGGCCCAAACTTTCACCTTGGGCTGACCTTCAGTCTTCACACAAGCAAGATGTGAAAACTAAGGCAGAATTACAAACAGCTTAATCATTGAAGAGATGCTCTTAAACAGACAGATCTGCAAAGACTGGAAGTGTTTGGTGTTTCACCTGTTTAAGGAAATTAAATCAAAACACTCACTGGCCACTCTGCAAACAAGAACATGGATTTTACTGGATGTAAAAGTGAAAGAATACAGAATTTTAAAAATTAGTTTAGGAAACTTTCTAATTGTGCAAACAATAAAACCAATCATAAGAAGCACCAGGAAATGCTGAAGAAGGGGTTAAAACTGATTCCTAGGTTTACTGAGCATAATATTCAAAATTTCCTGATTCCAACAAAAATTAAGCATACAAATGAGAAAATATAATCAATATAGGGATAAAATGAAAGTGTTGTCTGCAATGAAGACAATGTTTGTGACATGCTAGAAAAAGACTAAATCATCTACATTAAATATTTGCAGGTATCTAAAGGAAGTGTTTGCAAACCTAAAGATAATTATGAAAACAATGCCTCATACCAGAATATAAAACTTGAATAACCAATGAGTCAAACAAGACATCTAAATACAATTTCAAAAATATCTTGATGGAAATGATAAGTGCACAAAATATGAAAAATTATCCTGCTGACTAAGCACAGTGGAATGTGCATATATTCCAAACTAATTGGGAGGATTTCTTGAAGGCAGCAGTCCAAGACCAGCCTTAATAACATTTGAAGATCTATCCCCCAAAATTATAAACATCTATATAATAAAATCACTAAAAAATTAAAATTATATACATATATGTATAGTAGCAAAAGATGGAATTTTATAACAATAAATGACTACATTAAAAAAGAAAGATCCTAAAGAAATAGCCAAATATTGAATTTTAAGGAGCAAGAAAAAGAAAACCAAATGAAGTCAAAATTTAGCAAATGAAATGAAATGAATATCAGCAGATAGAAAATAGAAAAGAACATAGGAAAAAATGAAAAACAAACTATGAATTTGTT
This sequence comes from Dasyprocta punctata, assembly GCA_004363535.1. NCBI lineage: Eukaryota > Metazoa > Chordata > Mammalia > Rodentia > Dasyproctidae > Dasyprocta > Dasyprocta punctata. The sequence goes on along the minus strand of RJWM01035155.1, from coordinate 7,746 downwards.
CTTTGAAAAAATTGACAGACCTTTGGTAGACTACAAAAGAGTCAAGTAAAATCAGATATTAAAATGTAGGCATAAAAACAGATGTTTCAAACAAAAAGGAGCATAAGGAAACATCATAAGCAATTATATTGCAAAAATTAAACAACCTAGAGAAAATTAATAAATTCCTAGAAATACACATTCTACCAAATTTGAATTAGAAAAGTGGGCAGAGCAATGAATGATAAAGACATTAAAGAGGTAAATATAAACCTTCTGACAAAGAAGAAAAATCAAGAACGACATTGCTTCATTATAGAATTCTACAAAAGCGTTCAAAAACTGATTTATTTCTACTTTCTCTTAAACTCTGAAGATTAAAGTTATAGCAACTAATTCTAAATACATTTTGTGAGGCAAATATGACCTTGATACCTAAGACAGTCTGGTGAAGAGTTATGCAAAATTTAAGAACAGTTGTTCAAAAAAATCAAAAATTGTTAGAAAAAAATGAATGCAGCAAAGTTTTAGAATAAAAAATCAATACATAAAAATTAGTAATGTACCTATACAAAAGGAATGAACTAGCTGAAAACAAAAGTGAAATCAAGAAAGCAATTCTATTAAAGTAGTATAAAAACAAAATTCTTAGGAATAAATTTAACAAAGAAGGTGAAAGATTTGATTGCTGAAAACTGTGAAACATTGATTAAATAAATTGAAGAAAACACAAATAGAAAATATTCCATGTTCATTGTTTGGAAGTGTTAACATTGTTTAAACATTCATACTTCTAAAAGCAACAAAGTATGAAAGATTTAATACAATCTTTGTCCAATACCCAATTATATTCTTCATAGAAATAGAAAATACCTTCAAATTTAATAATCGTGTAAACATACAAAATGACTCTGATTAGCCAAACAATACTGATAGTAAACCACAAGGAATCACCTCACTTTGTAACTTAAAGGCATATTATAAAGCCATGGAAGTGGAAGCAGTATGTTGCTGGCATAAAAACAGAAACATGGAGCAAAAGGGCAAAATTGCAATCTCAAAAATTAAATATATATATATGGTCAGCTAATTTTCAAAAGCATAGTAAAAGGACAAAATGGAGAAAGACAGTCTTTTTGATAAATGGTGATAGGAAAACTAGGTTTACACACAGATAAAGAATGTATTTGGATCATTATCTTACACCATACACACTTGCATGCATATCTACACACACAAAAAGAAAACCCCAAAATGGATAAAAGATCTATATTTAACACTTGAAACCATAAAACTCCTACAAGGAAACAGGGAAAACTTCTTCATACTGGCCTTGCCAGTGAATTACTTAGAGGTCATACCAAAATCCCTGTCTACAAAAGCAAAACTAAATTAATAGACCTAAACAAACTAAAAACTTCTGCATGGCAAATAAAACTATCAATGAATTAAAAAATAACTTGTGGACTGAGAAATATATTTTCAAAACGTGAAAAAGGGTTAATATGTAAAATATATAAAGAATTCTACAATGGTAGCAGAAAATAAATAACTTTATTAAATTATGCCAAGTTCCTGAAGAAGTTTATCCAAAAAGGACATAAAATGACCAACAGATATCTATCTAAAGGCCCTCAATAGAAACCAGGCATTTTCATCTTGGGTAGGCATACAGCTTTAAGTCTAGAGGTGACAAAAGCAAAGAAACAATTAAGTATGTATGGGCCAAATAGAACTATTAGGATAATTATGAGTACAGTTAACAAAGATTTCCACCAAGAGGAGCTAGTGATGGCTTCCTATAAGGAGGATAAGGGTAAGGTTCAGGAAATTTTACAATCTATGTCATTGATTTGTCATCTAATATCTCAAACAGTAATTGAGATATTAGCAGAAGGGTCAGAAATGTACACACATTTCGTTTTTATAATTTACATGTATCTTCTATGCTGCTGTTAGAATGTCTAAACCATCTAATTTTGGAGGACAATTTTACTTCATTTAGGAGGGACCAGCTGTGGTGTTATTTAAGGCCTGTTAAGTATAGTTAAGACCTTGATATGTGTCATGTAACCTTTTCTCTGGACAAGATCTTGTGGATTCCAGTAAAAGGAATCTAAAAGAATCTAGTATATTTGTTACTGGTATTATGTGTATAATTACTTGGGGTTTGGCATTCTTTAGACACAAACAAATTTTAATCAAAGTGTGTATAATCAAAGTATGTATATAAAGGCATATATAATCAAAGCATGAGCACTAGAGCTAAAAGGTAAGTTTAGAAACTCATTCTACGAAATAGCAATTGTAACCCATTGACACTTAGGCCCCTTTGTTGATGGAGTTTGACATTTTGTCATAAATCTCTCTGGTTTTAGTAATAATTATCTCAATTTTTGATAATGTATGAGAACCAGATTAATATATTATTTTGACCAGTAGAAAGCTCTGTTATGTTTTCATACATGAACAATATATACTGTATTTGTAAAAACTTCTCTCAGCATCATTTTGATTATTTGTCAACCTACATATATATTACAGTATTTAGACAGGATAAAATCTTTCCAGTATTGGAGTTGGACTTTGATGCATAACTAAAAGGAATGAGTGAAGAAAAAGTTATTCTAGTTACAGTTTAAGCAACATATATTTGGTGCCTGTTTATTGAGGTACAATGCCTGGAAGGAAGACCAGAGTTGAACAGGACAAAGAGACATGTGCCAATGTCAAGCAATAGGCTGGTTTTTACCTATCATCATGATTACTCTGGGCTTCTCTGCAGAGATGACAGGTAGATGTGACTGGCCAGAGGGAGGAGGAAGAGTGCCCTGAGGCCCTTTAGTCTTGCTGGACCAACTGATAAGATAGGTCTGAACTCTGGAGCCTTGGCCTCAGAGCACAGTCCCACCTCCAGTGGTCACATTTGTAGTCAGGGCATGGCTTAGGTGGCCTCTTCAGGCAGTCCTTCTTAAGGTGACGTGGCTTGTGGCAGCAATAGCATGTTAGTGTACTCATTCAGCTCTTCTTGCAGCCTCAAGAATAAGACTTAAGATCTCTTTCTTTTAAGTTGCAACATGGGCAGTCACTTATTGGTCTCTTTGTTTTCTCTCTTTGGCTTCCTCCCAGTCTGGATTATAGAATACTAAGGAGGTAGTTTTTAATAAAGTATCAAGTGAACTATCTGGAGTAAAGGCTATTTTTTGTAACCTTTTTCTAATATCTGAGGTTGACTGAGTAATAAACATGTCTTTAAGCAAAACCTGTCCTATTGAATCAGGATCTATGGACATGTGTTTTGCCAGTGCCTCTAATAAATTACCTAAGAAGTCAGAGGGGTTTTCATCTTTCTCCTGAGAAATAGCTGACAATTTAAAATAACTAGAAGGCTTGGTTTTTTTACTTCTTAGTCCTTCCAGAATACACACTTGAAAATGTTTCCTAAAGTGTCAAGAGAACTATCTGGATCAAATGCTATTTTTTGTAACTTTTTTCTCATATCTGGGGTTGACTGGGTAATAAACATGTCTTTAAGCAAAATCTCTCCTTCTATCAAATCAAGATTTAGGGAAGTATGTTTTATCAGTGAGGCTAGTAAACAATCTAAGAAATCAGAAGCGTTTTAATCTTTCTCCTGAAAAATAGCATTTGTTTTGCCTTTTGTCTTGAGATCTCGCCCTGCAGCAGAGGTGTCTGTCTCCTCCAGTGTTGCAAGGTATCTGATCTTCTGCACTGGTTCCTTTGATGGCCCAGTCCTGTCTTACTGCCTATAATATTTGTAACTAACTCAGCTGCCTCTATCACTAGGGTGTCTATAACAAATTAAAATTAAAATTCACTCTAAAATGAAAGACAATGTTGTATTGCATGTAGGATGCATTTGCTTCCCCTCATCTGGAACATTCAGCTACCAGGGTCATAAAATCTTGGCAAAAGTAAGGAATCAAGGTGAATTTTAAAATAAAGGAATATGATTTATTTTGAAAAGAACAAAAGAAAATAAGACAGATAGAGTATGGGGCATCAGAAAAGAGAATACCGCCAATCCTTATTCCCAGCTACTTTTATTTAGGACTAGATATTCTTCCCATTGCCCCATGTGAGGACCTGGAAGTTGTCACAATCTGGCTCTCTGGCTGTCTTTAACCCTAAGCTGGGCACCTCTGTCTATGTTCTTTCTGGTCTCTTTATTTCTTCCTGCTCCTTTGTGATGGATAACAGTGTGTGTGTGTGTGTGTGTGTGTGTGTGTGTGTGTGTGTGTGTGTATTAGAGGAACTTATAGAAATGTAGATAAGAGTGAAAGATTAAGTAAAGGGGATATGAACATGTGGTATACTAATATAGAAATGATAAAGTGAGTGCACACCTGTATGTGTACATGCATAAGTATACGTGTCTTTCACATATTGAATAAAACTACTTAGGTGACTGACCCTGGTCTGATTTCAGTTTCATCGGGTGTGGGTGATGGGAGCTAATTACCTGATCTTTATGCTTCTAGGTTCATCCATGTTTTGCTACCTCTTTCTGATATATTATTATGGTAATGTCATTACGTGATGTCTTTATGGATCTGGTTTCTCTCTCCTTCCTTGTCTTTTTAATTTCTTTTTCTTTTTTTTGCCATTTTTTAAAATTTAAGCCAAGAAAGAAAAAGAAAGACATACAAACAAAGAAAACAAGCAAAAGAGAAACAAACAACTAGAATAAATACACAACAGTAACATTGCAGGTTTACAAAACAAGATGATAGAAACTTGACAATGGTTGCAACATTGCGTGTGATTATTCCCAAAATGGTTACTTACATTAACAGCTATAGACATGTAAAATTGATCCAATCATATGAGTATTAATTGTTCTTTCTCAATAACGAATACATTCAGCAGCGTGTTCATTCTAGTTATCTTACATATACATATACACAGGTCCATATCCCTTCCTCTTCCCTTTTCTCTTTCTGCCCTTTCCCTTCCAAGTCACTTCTGCTCCGTGAGCTGTTTTCACCCCCACATAGTATTTATTATAGATTCTGGATCATGTATACTTTTCCATTTCTTACACTAGGGAGACAATATGGTATTTACACATGTGGTTTTGATTTATTTCACTTATGAGTATGGTCTCAAGTCGTGACCATTTACTTACAAAAGTCTCAGTGCAATCTTTCTTAATAGCTGAGTAATATTCCACTGTATAAAAATGCCACATCTTTTTTATCCATTCTTTGATTGATGGGTACTTGGGTTGTTTCCAAAATCTGGCTATTACAAATTGGGTTGCTATAAACATGGGTGCACAAATATCACTGTGGTATGATGTTTTCAGTTCTTCTGGGAAAATGCCCAGAAGTGGGATAGCTGGGTTGAATGGGATCTCTAATCCTAACTTCTTGAGGAATCTCCACACCGACTTCCACAGTGGCTGCACCAGTCTACACTCCCACCAACAGTGGAGAAGAGTTCCTTTTTCCCCACAGCCCCTCCAGCATTTATTGTTGGTTGATTTTTTAATCTTGGCCATTCTTTCTGGAGTGAGATGGGATCTCAGTGTTGTTTTAATTTGCATTTCCCAAATGACCATTGAGGTTGAACATTTTTTCACATATTTATTTGCCATTTGTATTTCTTTCTCTGAGAAGTGTGTATTCATCTCAGATGCCCATTTTTGGATTGGGTCCTTGAATTTTAGGGGCCTGATTTCATTTAATTCTTTATATGTTTTAGATAGAAGTCATTTGTGTGATGGACAGTTGGCTAAGATATTTTCCCAGTTCGTGGGTTTTCTTTTCACTCTGTTGGAGATTTACTTTGACATGCACAAACTTTTTAGTAGGATGAGATCCCAGGTTTTGATTCTGGGAAGTGTTTCCAGTGCAATTTGATTTTTGTTCATGAACTCTCTGCCTACTCCTATGGCATCGAGATTTTTACCTACCCTGTCTTCTAGTAAGTTTAGTGTCTCTGTCTTTATATTCAGATCTTTGATCCATTTTGACTTTACTTTAGTGCATGGTGATAGGCATGGATCTAGCTTTAGTGTACAGCATATAAAAAGGCAGTTTTTCCAGCACTATTTGTTAAAGAGGCTGTCTTTCTTTCAATGTACATGTTTGGACCCTTTGTCAAAGATGAGGTGGATGAGTGTGTTTGTAGTTGTGGCTGTGTCTTCTAATCTATTCCATTGATCTTCAGGTCTGTTTGGATTCCAGTATCATGCTGATTTTATCACAGTAGCTTTGTAGTATAGTTTCAAGTCGGAAATTGTGATGTCTCCTGCCTTCCCTTTGTTGCCTAGAATTGCCTTTGCTATTCTAGGTCTTCTCTGGTTCCAGATGAATTTCAAGAATGCTTTCTCTAGCTCTGTGAGGTAGGCAGGTGGTATTTTGATTCGGATTGCATTGAATCTGTATAATAATTTTGGGAGAATGGCCATTTTCACGATGTTTGTTCTTCCTATCCATGAAGAGGGAATATCTTTCCATTTTCTGAAATCTTCGATTTCCTTCTTCAGAGTAATGTAATTTTCACTGTATAGATCTTTTACTTCCTTTGTTAGATTGATTCCTAAGTATTTCATTTTTTTGGATGTTATAGTGTAGGGTGTGGTTTCCCTTATTTCTCTCTCAGAGACTTTGTTGTTTGTGTACAGGAATGCTATTGATTTTTCAGTGTTCACCTTGTATCCAGCTACATTACTAAATTTGCTTATTACTTCTAAAAGTCTTCTAATGGATTTTTGGGGGTCTTCTATGTAGAGTATCATATCGTCTGCAAACAATGATAATTTCACTTCTTCCTTTCCTCTCTTTATTCCCTTTATTTCTTTCTCTTGTCTAATTGCTCTGGCTAATATTTCCAAAACTATATTGAATAGGAGTGGTGATAATGGACATCCTTGCCTTGTTCCTGATTTTAGGTTGAAAGTTTTCAGTTTTTCTCCATTTAGTAAGATGTTGGCTGTTGGTTTATGGTATATGGCCTTTATCAGGTTGAGGTAGAGACCATGTATTTCAATTTTCTGCAGGGTTTTTTATCATGAATGAGTGTTGGATTTTGTCAAAAGATTTTTCTGCATCTATTGAGATGATCATGTGGTTCTTGTCCTTGGCCCTGTTGATATATTGTATTACATGTATTGATTTCTGAATGTTGAACCATCCCTGCATTCCTGGGATGAATCCCACTTCATCATGGTGTATAATCTTTGTGATAACTTTCTGTATTCTATTTGCCAGTATTTTATTGAGGATTTTTGCATCTATGTTCATTAGGGAGATTGGCCTGTCATTTTCTTTTCTGGTTGGGTCTTTCTCTGGTTTTGGTATTAGGGTAATACTTGTTTCCAGGAATGAGTTAGGGAGACTTGCTTCCCTTTCGATTTCATTGAAGAGTTTGAGGAGTGTTGGCATTAAGTCTTCCCTAAATTTCTTATAGAATTCATCAGTGAATCCATCAGGGCCCAGGCTTTTCTTTGTTGGTAGTGTCTTAATTACATTTTCAATTTCATTAGCTGAAATTGGGTTATTCAGCAGCTTTACATCTTCTTGATTCAGCTTTGGTAATTCATAGGTTTCTAGGAATCTGTCCATTTCTTCTGTGTTATCAAATCTATGTGAGTAAAGGTTTTTGAAGTAGGTGTTGATGATCTTCTGTATTTCCACCGGGTGTGTAGTGATTTCACCCTTTTCATTTCTTATTGCATGGATCTGAGTTTTTTCTTTCCTCTTCTTGATAAGGTTGGCTAGGGGTTTATCAATTTTATTT
>RJWM01035154.1:0-19153 GCA_004363535.1 Dasyprocta punctata | reverse complement strand
CTGGCCCTCACCTGAGGCTTTAAAGACAGAAAAAACATCTTAAGCAATTTGAGTTCACCCTGTGTCCATGTGACCCTGTAAGGATAAATGCTGAAATTGTTTCCTATAAAATCAACAAAAACATAATGCTGTCTTCTGTTGTCATGTCTGTTCAATTACATGATGTTAAATTTCAGAGCAATAAAGTAAGAAAAACAAAGCAATAGTATGCAAACAGGAAAGGAAGAAATCAAATTATCTCTATTTACAGACAATAGGATTCTTCAATAAAAGACCTTTTAGAGTTCATTCAAAGATATTTAAGTCTCCAAAGACTTCATCAAAGTAGCAACACAAAACCATTATTAAAAATTACCAGCTTTTCTTTATTTCAAAAGCAAAATTACTGAAATAGAAATTAACAAAATAGTTTCATTAATAGGCACTTCAAAATTTAATGAAATACTTCAGAAAAAACTAATTGTGGAAGGAAAACACCTTCACAAAAAAATTAAAGGACACTTAAGGAAGAAATTGAAAATGCTCGATAAATATTCCTTACCATTAGGATAGAAATGAAACAGGAGACCACCAGATTCAGTAAAATAAGGCTGATTCAGAAAATCAAATATCATGTGCTTTAACTCATGAAGAATGCAAAATAATATTTTAAATGAGAAAGAGATGACGTGAAAGCTTAAGCCATATTACTAGAGAAGCTTTTAGGATTTAGGAGATTGAGGAAGAAAAGGGAAAAGGGTAATGGAAAAAATATGTCATACACAAATACAGCGCTGGCAAAAGGTAGACCACAACACTGTATAACTAATATGTAGGAAAAGAATCAAGCATTATATGTGAAAGGAAAGAAACTACCATCATAAAAGTATATTGTCAACATTGCAACTCATATGTCAACTTCACTTGATTAAGAAACACTTAGTAGATCAGCAGAGTATACTCCTGTTGTACATGAACCTCTCATAAAGGGCTGACCTTGGGTAGGACATGTGATTGCCACCTGTTTCCCTTTGGCATTGCTTCTCTGCTCTACTTCCCACCGCCATGATCGAAGCAGTTTTCTTCCATTATGCCCTCCTGCCATAATGTTATGGTTTTCAAGCCTGCTGATTATATACGGGACTCCTCCAAACATGAGCTAAATTAAACCACTTCTGCTTCTTGTTTCATGTGTCAAGTATCATGCTGCAATGACAAGAATGTTCATAAATATAAAAAAAATCTGCTATGGAAAATGAGGTTGTCTTTGTGACTGTACCTGGTCTAATGGTTAAGAAGCCTTTGCAACAGACTTGTGAAAGGAGTCCAGATAGGATTCCAGATTCATTCAACATACTCTAAGAAAAGCCTGATTTGTGATTCTTGTCAGAGGGAAAAGATCAAAATGTTGACAGAAATGCAGACATTGAGCACCAGATTTAGAAGGTTTCAGTGGGGAGTAAAGACTCAAATGTCATGGGACTAGAGGTCAGGTATTTCCTACTGTGGCATAAAATATGTCTGCATTTCAACCATGACTTGAGATATTGGTGAGACAATTGAAATGAATGAATGTCAACTAATTTAATTTTGTTGGGAAAATTTCAAAGCAGCACAACATACAGGATATGGCACGGGTACTGCCAGTCGCTCTCAGACATATTTATACTTACAATCAGAGACAAAAGGCAGACCAAAAATATTTGAAAAGCATAAATTTTGACCCAGAAGATACCATAGGAAAAGTAGGGAACAAATTCAATGGTACTGAAGAGATTAGGTCCATTTACCAGACACCAAGGAGTTTGTACAGAGTAAAAGAGAAAGACTCCTCAGTGGTATTTTAAACGTCAGCAAGACCTCACGCATCATAGGTTCATGGATTTGAAGTGTCAACCATTAATTTATGTGGCTAGTCCCTGGGTCTCCTGGTCAAGCAGGGGCTTATGTTCGTGCTTCATTTTACTATGCTTAGTACTCCAGATACCTAGAGTCTGCTGCATCCATTGTCAACTTGGCTGTGGATACTGCTTTTGCTGAGAGAAGCAAGGATTTCTTTGCTGTGATTTTGGTTTTACAAACATGCAGACTCTAGGAGTTGTGGGTTAGAGAAACTCCCATGCATATCACAAAGAAAAGCTGAATAGGCAAATCAAGGAATCGGGAAAGGCAGGATATTCACCTGTACGAATAAAACCAAAGGTGTAATGGAAGTCACAGGAAGTTGAAGATAGCAAGAATGCGAAATGTCTGCCAAAGAATTCTGAGGGCTGAGGGGAGCCAGTCCAGTAGAAATGATATGTGGGTTCAAACAGCAATGCCATAGTGGTTGGGCCATCCAACCCCTTTGGAACTCACAGTGTGCCACTGTGTGCCTTGCACATCACATATGAAACAATGAGACTTAATGTTGCCATACTGTTTTAAGTCAGCTTTGTTTGAATTCTTTTCTATTCCCCTCCTCATTTTGGAAGTGAAATTCTTGCCTTCTGACATTGCACATTGGGATTATATAACTAGATTCTCTCTTATATGAGAATCTCACAATTTAAATGAACAAAAAAAATGTAGACAATACGAAAGTGTGGAGATAGACTTTTCTCAGGTAGAAACTGGATTAAGAGATAAATGTGGGGGGAAGGAAACACAATAGATGAGAGAAAGAATTAAATGTCTTATGTACATGTAGCAACTATCTCAAAGTAATGCAAATTAAAATTTTATCTCAATCCAGGAAGAGACTTGCACTGAAACTTTAGAATAATTGTGGATTCTCGGTGAGTTTGGGGAAGGAGTTCTAAACTTCAAATAGAATAGATGGAGACCTAAGCACTCTTCTGAAAGTCAGTTATGACAAACCTACTGCCAACATCATATCATATGGAGAAAACCTCAGAGCTTTCCCTCTAAAATCAAGACCATGACAAGCATGACCAGTATCACCAGTCCAACCTCAACCAAAGTCATCAGGCAAGAGAACTAAGAAAACAAAACAAAGCGAAACAAAATAAATAAATAAATAAATAGGTTATATACAAGTGTAAAGGAGAAATTCATATTATAATTAGTCACTGATAACATGACTTGTTACATAGAAAATCCGAAAAATTCTACCAAAGACTCTTAGAATGAATAACCATATTTAGTAATATAGCAGTGTACATAATCAGTTCACAAAACCAATACTGTTCCCGTACAACAATAAAGAATCACTAAGAAAAACTTTTGGAAAAGAATTCCATTCACAATAGCAATGAATACAGTTAAGTGCTTGGAATTTAACTGAACCAGGGAAGAGAGAGTTGTCTACAATGAAAACCGCAGTACTCTGTAAAAGGAATTCAAAGAAGATATAGGAAAATGAAAAGACATCCCTCATTCCTGGTTCAGTAAAAAGAATATAGTCAAAATGATACTCTTTCCAAAACTTACATACATATTTATCACAACTCCAATCAAAAGACCAACAATATTTTCCACAGAACTAGAGAAAACTATCCTAAAATTTACATGGGCTCTGAACAGACCTGAACGCGTAAAGCAAATTTAGGCAAAAAAGAAACCAAGTGGCATCACCACCCCAGATTTCAAGTTATTTGACAAAATTATGGACACAAGAACAGCACATCAAAAGCACAAAAACAGACATGTAGATCAGTAGAACTGCACTGACAATTGGCAAACAACTCAAGCACATTTATATATCTATCCTTTAACAACAGTTCCAAAAACAGAGAGAAAAAGACAATCAGTTTACTCAATGCTGCTGACAAAACCAGGTATCTACATGCAGAATATTGAACACAGATCCATATCACTTATGCTATCATGGACTAAAATAAAAATGCATCAAAGATCTGAATTTTAAGACAGAAAAACTTGTATATTGGATGATAAAATAGCCATAAATCTTGAGGTCATAGACTTAGTGTAATGACATGAAAAATTAACAAATGGTATCAAATCAAATTAAAAACCTTGTACACAGCAAAAGAAAGGTCTACACAGTGAGGAGACACCTGCAGAATGAAATAAAAATTTGTCTATTATAAGTCAGATAAATGACTAATATCTAGAAAGATAAAAAAAAACAATAGCTTTTGTGCCCAAAATATGAGCCAGTCAAAAATGGGCAAAATAAAACCATAAATTATAATCATTAGAGGAAGTTCAGTTGGCCAATAAGAAAAAATGTTTAACACCCATGGTCATTAGAAAAATACAAATTAAAACAACACTGAAATTCTGTCTCACAATAGAAAGAGAAGATACCTTCAATGACGCCAACAATAGCAAATTCTGGCTGGATTGTAGGTAAAAAAAGAACCCATGTACATTGTTGGATGCAATGTTAACTAGCACAACTGCTATTCAAATAACTATGGAGATTCTTCAAAAACTAAGCTAGAAGTTACATTTCACCTAGCTGCTACCCACCTAGTTATCTTTCCAAGAGATAAGGACATCGTTTGACAATGTCCACACATGGCTATGTTTATACCAGTGCAATTCAACATAGGTACATCATAGAAACTGCTTATATCCATCAAAAAATGAATGAAAAAGAAAATGTAGCATTTGCACAATGGAGTAATAGTCTTACATAAGTCAAGATAAATAAGAGCCAGTTGAGGAAAAACAAATGGACCTTGAGACAATGCTAAGTGAAATAGAACAGGAACACAAATTTAAATATCACATGCTTTCTCTTATATGAGAATCCCATAATTTAAATGAAGAACAAAAAATGTGTAGACAATTCAAAAGTGTGAAGATAGACTTATAGGTAGAATCTGGATTAAGAGATAAATGTGGGGCTCAGGAAACAATAGATGAGAGAAAGATATAAAATGTCTTATGTACATGTAGCAACTATCTCGAAGTAATGCAAATATTGTATACTGAAAATTTAATAAAAATTAAGATAAAGTGAAAGAGACAGAGATATGCAAAGAATCAGAGTGAGAGCAAGAGAGAGAGAATGAGAGAGAGAGAGAATATTCCAGTAATATCGCTACAGATTAAGTGAGCTACTTTTATTCTTTGTGAAAATTAGTAGACAATACTATAATGGAACTGGTAATTATTGCTCTAAAATAAGTCTCCCAACTGTCTCAAAATGTGTAAGCAAAATTTTTCCTTATTTTTAATAGACTATATTTATAAAATTTTTAGATATGATATTTCAGAAGTTGGTACACTTTTGACAATTAGTATTTTGTAATTGATAAAAATCCTTCCCATTACTTTACTGAAATGTGGCCATAGATTCTTGATTTGCTATCATTTTTAATCTTCATTCCAAATAAAAAGTTTTGAAGTATAGCAGTCTACAATACATCATTTTGGAAATTTATTACCTGCTGAATTCCGAATCCACCTGTTCGAATAGTAAAAATAAGGATATTTGCATATTGTTGTCTAATCAGATAATAAAGGGACATTGAAACAGCATTTAGACTGGCCTTCAATATCTTTTGCTATTATAAAAGTTTTCCTCTCTGTCTACACCTGACCCTCTAAATGGTCTGAAATCCACAACACTGCTGACTCACATACTGTGGAAATGGATTCAATTCTTTGTGCTTGCATGAACTTCATAGCTGACTCTAAAATCTACTGAATTCTGAGACCAGTGTCTTAAAATCACACCCCTGAAAACAAAATTCTAGGGCCCAGAGGTTATGACGCATGCCTAATTCACACTTTCAATAAAATCCTGCCAAATCCAATTTTGAAAAAGTGATGTTAGTTTGATGTGAGCTTGTTTTGACCTAACCTTAAATATGTTTTCCTATCATCTGGGTAATTTTCTTCAAAATCTCCAGAAAAATATTTTTTAAGTAGCAATACAAGTACATGGTATATACATAGAAAGAGAACAGTTATGAATCCTTTTACACAGTAAAGTTAAAGACTGAATACACCATCACAAGTATTTTATCTTAAGTCATCAGTATATCCATGAGGTGATTATAATTCCATGTCAGCAGTGTTCTATAAAACTTGTCATACTTCATGCCTGAATACCAATTAAGTAATATGTTGGATTTATATAGTCCATTTAATGAAAATAGCAAAATGTTGAATACCTTGTCAAAAATGAAGAGTTGACATTTCCACAATCCCATTATTAAGAAATGATAAACATAAAAGAACAAACATAAAAGAACAAAGAATGGGGCCACAGATAGGATAGTGATTTTGGCATAGTCATATAACTCCTAAAATAATAGGTTTTAACTGAAAGGCAAATGAAAGAAGGGGTATTGGTAGAAATGATGTGTACATGGAACTTCAGAGAAGTCATCACACTCTTGTTTCATATTCACTAAACCTATAGTAAGATTTGACAGGTTACAGACACTGCCCAAACACTTAGTTTAATAAATATCCTTTTATTAAAGAGGAAGTATATTATAGTAATATACTTTCGTTACAAAAGAAGAAATACAAATCAGTTGATTGTAATGACTTTTGTCTCTGTCCTATACCAAAAATTTACAAACAAAATTCTAGGCAATTAACAAAAATTTGTCAGTATAATGGGAATGTTTTACAGCAGTAAAGATCCATCAACTAAAGGTGTGCAAAAACATAGATTCTCTGGGGGAAAGAATTACAACAGTTGCATGAAATTCTGAGTTGACACCTTGTAGGAGCAAAAATAGTTTGCCTGAGATAGTGAAGCATATCAAGAAAGCTAATAGTAACTCAATTTGGCTATAACACCTATTTCATTATAAGAGCTATGGAGAAAATAACAGCAAAGCTGAATCACGATTTCATTTTTAAGTGTCATGAATAACAGAGTCATGAGCAAAATGCAGGGTAAATCTATATGTACCCATTTATATTTGTTTATTTATGCATACCTATGCACATCTATATGTAAATCATATAATCTGCACATACTGATGGCCAAATACAACTGGGTCTATCAAGATACACATATCACAAAATCATATAAACCAGGAGCAATGACAATCAACTGAAATATATTAAAATGGAATATGATTTAATCTATGGCCTGTGTATGACATATCATTTGATAGCAAAACTTGGGAAGGCAGAGTGTCATAAGGATGGATAAAAGTATCTAGAATTTTACACGTTCAATTTTGAGCAATGGTAACATGAGGGATTCAGTGATATCACAGAAAAAATATATGGAATGCTACAGTTGAGAGGTAAATGGCAAGTAAAGACTTGCAGATTGATCACACTTTATAATTTGTAAAGTATATAAAGAGAAAAGAAATCCAACATTCAGGATTTACCTTTTTCAGTCAATCACTGGACACTAAATATCATATTACCTTACCACTGCTTAAACTTTGGTAATACGAAGTTAAATTCCCTCACATGCACAAAATATTCCAATAACCTTTAAATGGTAATGCTTATTTTTACATTTGTAAAGAAGATTAAAATCATTACATTCCTCTTCTTAACCTTTTTTCTATGTCCACAATTGCTGAAATAATTTAATCTATTGTCTTTCTGAATAAGAATTTGAGTTACACAGAAAGAGCCAATACACCTGTCGAGGGACCGAAAATCCATCAATGACAGAGGTGATGCTCCTCTTTACTAAAAGAATACTAGTCTAAGAATAGCTTAATGTTTAGCCTTTACCTCACTCTTTCAACTCCCATTTAAATTTTTATGATTATATTGAAATTTTATTGATATTTCTATGTGACATTATGAATTAAATAGCTCCAAAAATGAAACCTGCTATTTTGCCAACAGGTGGAATGAAATTCCGTTCAAATGTTTCATGTTTTCTTCTAATTCAAACACAAATCTGTGACTGCAAAGGAGAAAATGTCATATGAGTCCCAAACTACACAGCACTATTGCCCTTATACTCCTACCACACCCAACTCTATTAGAAATTCACTCCAATGTAGTGCTCAATTTTAATTTTAACACATGAGCATAACCTGGATACTCTTTTTGCTTATTTTCAGGGTTAACTTTTTGGTATGACATGAATTATATATTAAATTTATTGATGAATATATAATACAGAAGCTTTAAGAGGCTAATGTAGCACAAAATACTTAAATCATCACCAGTATAAAACTATGACTGCAATAATCCTTGAATACCACTGAAAACATTCAAAATTTCTTCAAAACATATTTTCAATAAAAGCATATATTAATGTAAGACATAAGCATTTCTCTAGAACATCTTTCTCAGGGAATTAATGACTTGTTTGTTTCTCAGACTGTAGATAAATGGATTCAACACCGGAATTATGACAGTGTAAAACAGAGACAAGATCATATCCTGATCATCTGCCTGTGAAGATGATGGATGGACATACATGAAGAGAAGGGGGCCATAGTATAAAGACACAGAAAAGAGATGGGCTCCGCAGGTGGATAAGGCTTTACTTGTACCTTTTCAGATTTCTTTTTCAAAATTGTAAGGAGAACAAATGTATAAGAGACAAGAATAGTCACAATGCTGAATAATTGTATTGAACCAGAGAAAATGAAAAGCATTAGATAATTAATAGCAGGATCAGTACAGGAAATCTTTGTCAATGGTATGACATCACAATAAAAGTGATGAATCAAATGGGAATTGCAGAAAGTTAATCTGAGTAAAAAACTTTCATGAATTAAGGCATGAAGAAAGCCACCTAAAAATGATAAAGCTAAAAGCAGGACACATAGTCTATTGGTCATAATGACTGGGTAAAGCAAAGGTCTACATATAGCTACATAGCGATCATAAGCCATTGCTGCCAAGAGAAAAGATTCTGTGGTTGCACTGACTACAAAGGAGAAAAATTGAATCATGCATTCAGAGAAAGATATCATTTTATTTTTGTCTAATATGCTAACCACCATCTTTGGTGTCACTGTGGATGATAACCAAGCATCTACAAAGGCTAAATTCCCAAGGAAAAAATACATTGGTGTGTGAAGGTGAGGGTCCTTCCTGATGAGAGTAATGAGACCCAGGTTCCCCACCATGGTGATGAGGTATATTGCCAGGAACAGCAGGAACAGGGGGATTTGCCACTCTGGTTGATATGGGAGTCCTGTGAGAGCAAACTCTGTCAGCAGTGTTGCATTTTTCATTTCCATGTCTTCATTGGATGTCCCCTGAAATTAACTGTAGTTTTAAACAACTCAAGATTAATAAAGATTGATAAGATAAATATGGTAGATTAAAATTTACAAGAAATTTACTTTTTAACAACAATAAAATGCACTTTTCAGAATATATAATATGCTAATAAAGTAGTTTTGGGAAATAGAAGGGAGAATCATTTTATTAATTCACTTTAGTAAATATGCTCATAGTGCATGATTTATGGAAAAAACAGGCTAAATTTTTGATATATTTACTTAAAACTATGAAATATGGTAGGAAAAACATGTTCTGCACATATTCAGAGTCCAGAGTAAAGCTATTCAAATTACATGATTATAAATTGAATTGAATGTAATACAGAACAATTAGAAATTGATTTCTCAATTGGTACAAAAATGCGAATATATTTGAAGATATGTAATGATGTGAAAAATATTTTTATTTAAATATTCAGAAGTATACAAACTGGCTGTAAGAAGGGCACATCTAAGTCAGGGATAATAATCAGGAAGTTATTGCTGTTGTCCAGGATGATCAAACTGTGTTATGTATCTCCAAGGTCTAGGGCAGTTCACTGCATGAAATACATTTCTATGAAGTATTACTTGAGAAATAGAGTCAAAAATTGAAGAATGAGTCAAGAAATGTACTTTAAAGATCCTCCTCTGATGATGTAAGCATAAGAGTAGTGCCTTGTCCATTTGTGATGTGGATGTGGTATTTGCCATAATTAAGAGAATGGACTATAACTAGAATAGGTTAGATACTAGATATTAAAAAGTGTACAGTGAAGGAGGGAGTTGTGCCTTGGTGACTGGTTACATTTTCAGCAAGAATATGCCTATGATCTTCAGTTTTGTCAAATTTGTGGACTGACTTTTCAGTTAAACATACAGATCTACTAGGTGCTAACAGCAGAAATATCATGGGTGTCACTGGAGAGCTTGGAGGGACATTCAGGGCACACTGTACCTCTGGGTATACACACTAACCAAAGAGATGGAAAAAATATTTAGGAAATTTTATTAAAGAGATTGAATATTATAATGTTGACAGATGTCATTTATTAGATGGCCACATCTGAAACCCTTTCTAACACAGGAATCTTTTTGGTAGGTATGACTGTCATTAACTTGAGGACCCAAAAATTTAGGTTCTTTTTATGTAAAGTCCGTCACACCTAGTGAGTGAGAGCACTTCATCTAGATTTTCACAATCCCAAGCACATATACACAATTTCTAATACCGAGAAATGTACACAGACAAAAGAGAAAAGTCTCCCAAAGAAGTTACATCATGATTTCAGAAAATACAGACCATTTCAGCAGCAATAGCATCGGTAGTGTGAGTTGTGGCATCTAAGGCCAATAGCAGTGATAGCAAACTTTATTAGGATAATGTTGGGTCATAATTGGACTGCTCATTGGTGTCTAGTTTTCTTTCTGTCTGCCCATTTTCAAACTGTTCACTGTAATCTCTCTAGTCGTTTTTACCTTGAGCCAATTTCCACTTGAAAATCTCAATTCTTATTGGTACCCAAAGCATTGCACTAACCAAAAGAGTGGCAAGAGATAGGAAGTAATGAGCAGAGTGATTCCTAAAAAAAGGAAAAAAGCAAAAAACAGAGTTTTGTAGAAATTGGAGTGAAAGTCCACTAACTTACAAAGTAAAGAACAATACCCAATACTGAAAGAAATGTTCTAATAGGCCATAGATTTAGCAGTTATTTGATTGTGGAAATGAAGAAATTTGCAGTGACTCTTCTAACAGGAGTTTCTGATGTGTAATAAAATTAATACAAGGGAACAGTTGAAAGTATACAGAAGTCAAGTAGGATAACAGCAAAGAGAATGAAAGAGGGCACTCTAAGTCAGGAAGAATGCTTGTTAATTTCCTAATGTGTGTAATCTAATGTAACCCAAATTCACAGAGAGCATTTTTATACAAGTTTTAAAAGAGAGAAGACAGGAATGAATAGAGAAGGAAACAGGACTAAAGTCGAAAGTGAATTTGGGATAGGTAAAAGAAAACAAGCAAAGAAAGAAAAATTAATACATAAATGTGCGTAGATATACATAGAAACAAAAATCAGGCATGAGAACGTGTTTCTCTTCAGTGATATAGCAAAGCTATCGTCTCACAAGGATTTTGAGCTGAATGATAGGCTTCTGATGTCCCTATCTAGATCATCATCCAGTGTTATTTTCAGTTTCTACTACTGAGTACATCAGCAATTCTCTTCAAAAGTTGACATTAAGATATAAAATGTGCTTCCTGCAGGACAAAAAAGAAATCAGAAAAGAAAGAAAGAAACAAACGAACGAAGAAGAGGAAATGATAGAAATGAAAAGAAAAAGAAGAGAAATAGCATGTACTCAAAGACAGGAACCTTATGAATATAAACATAGAACACCTATAATCTATATTGAATATATATTTATTAGGAGTGGAACTCTTCCTATGAAATACTAAATCACTACACAATTAAAAATGGTCACACTCGGTTTGCGTGTGGGCACTGATTAACACCTTAATGCTGGAGGGAGCCGTGGAAGTGCACTTTAGTCATATTTTAAATCAGCGTGAAATAATGAAACGGCATGAAAAGTGGTTAAAGTGCTAGCAGTTAAATGACCTCTCACAATTTTTAATTCGAATTATGACCGAAAAAACACAATGAATCTTTTTATTCATTTCAGAAATAATTCTTGTGTAAGAATCATGAATATGGAAGCCTAGGTTTAACTTGCTTAAATTTCAAGATCATCATATAAAGTCATTAAAAGCAAAACATTACTCTCACTGCATTATTGCTTATCCAAATTTTCCACAAAAATCAGAAATGAAGACAATACACTATCTTCCATTTTTCATCTGGCTTTTGTGGTATCTTGTACATCCCATCTAAACTGTTAAACAGTAAGCAATATTTTAAACTTTTAAAATGATATTTTTTAATAAAATTTTTGTGGCTTACCCATGTATTTAAAAACACAGCAGAGATCCTTGAAATGTATCAGCCTTTATAATAAAGAAGAAATACAATAATTCATCATTGACAGTAAAAATGATTTTAATTCCCCACTTTCAGGAAATTGCTGTATATATTAAACACAGTTTGCATGGAATATAGGCGTCAATCAGTTGTATAACTCAGTTTTTGCCCGACGTGGAAGGAGTGCACACCTGAAACTCCCCTAAGGGTACCAGAGCATTCCCAGAAGCACAAACTGAAGCAATTCCATTGGACACTGTGAGTGTGGAGATGAACAAGAAGTCAGGTTGTCCCCAGGCATCACAGACTTCTGGAATCATTAATATCAAGTCATCATAGACATTTCCATTTTAACAACTAAAATTGTACTTTCACTCAATACTATCCATCGCAAGGGATAATTCTGCATTAATGATGGAAATCAGTTTGTGTCTAAAATGTACAGTTGTGCAGGCTTTGATTCGTATGGTTCTGTCTGAACTAATCAAAATATGGTGTTAACATGGCCAAGTTCTAGGTTCCCTGAAGAAACTGATGTAAAGTTGTGTTCTTCATAAAAAGTGTATCTCAAGCCTACTGAAATACTTGTCTTCTCCACTTTAAGGTGAAACTTGATGAGAACTACTAGCCAAATGTTAGAAGATGTAGCTAAAGGAAAACAAACGTGTTCAATGGAAGGTGATCAGTATCAGTGCTTGAGAAACACAAATGTAGAATAATGACCTAGAGATCTTGGTGAAATTCAGGTTTAATTCAGGAGCTCTTGACTCAAGCTCTGGAGTCTTACTTCGTAATGAGATGATACCTTGGACCCACAGCCTGTATTGCCCTCCTCATTGAAGGATCTAGATTACAAGAGAGCCTTGATGCTTAGGGAAATCGATAGCTATAAGCATGACTAGCCTGCAAAGGAAGGTGAAAGAAGCTCGATGGTGACACAGAGAATCAATGTTTAAGAGATCACAGAAAACATGGAAGACTAGGCCAGCACTTTATTTTTTACTCCAGGTTAAAAGAAAAACATCTATATAATTGTGACTATGCTAGTCACGTGGACAAATTTTCTTTTTAATGTAAACCAAATGATTTGTGAATAAACATTCTTTTAGAAAAAAACAGTCTATATATACATTATGGCATTTATATTTGATATCTAAATACTGACATAGAATTATCTCCCTAATAAAATGTTTTAGTAACATAAGTTTAATATCCATTCATTTCATGCATAGAAGGATAGGAGAAAAAGAAAAGGCATAGAAGGAGTTATCAGATTATCTGGTGAATTGCTAAACTAAAATTAACTATTTCAGTCAAAATACAGGTTGCCTTCGATCTCCTTCAAAATGTTCTCTCTTGATGGTAATAGATTCAAAGCATCATTTTCACTACTGTCTGAAACAGTTCTGGAAGTCTTCTTCTGAGAGTGTGTCTAAGAGATGCAATCAAACGTATAGTGAATGCTGCTCTCAAGGACAAAAGTAGATAAACAAAAATACTACGGTGCATCTTCATCCACTTTCTTCACCAGATCTGACACCATGCAACTTCTGTTTCTTCCTCAAAGTCCAAGTGATTATGAATGAGAAATGATTTGAATTGATTCAAAACATTGAGACAACCATGGAAAAGCAAGTAAAAACACTATTATTACATTAATAAATCATTCTAGGGACAAAAATGATCAGTGAAACAATGACAGCACAAACTGTTCTTTTTGATAAACTAACAGAGATTGGTAGTATAGTTATCTATCGTGCATAATTATACATACATACACTTATATATGTTTACCAAAACCTGAACAGCTACTTCTAAGATAACAATTTGCAATATATTAACTAGTGCTAATTTTCTATTTTGTGAAATTCTGTATCATTTCTATCTTTTTTTTCTGTTTCGCCTTTTAAAATAAAAAATATAAATAATTAATTAAAAATAAGTAAATAAATTATCCTCCTTCCTTGGAATTTTGCTGATAAAAAACAATTACGCAGAGGGAAAAATAACACAAATAAGAGAGAAATCATTGTAAAAACTCTGAAAAATGTGGGATAAGTAGCCTGTTGTACTGAAATACCTGTTTCCAAGCTTGGAACATAACTTACATCAACTCCCCTCCTAATTTTTGGTCTAATTCTTTCTTAACTCATACTGTTCTCTACCTTTGATAGTAAAAGTTCTTCACCAATGCTTCCAGTGTGAGTAGTTTTCTCAGTTTTGGTTGTCTGAGCAAGTGAGTTGTGACATGCATTGTGATTTTATTTACATTTTATTACTGATTAAGACAGCCTGATATATTTGTATACCCATGTGATATGTGCATATATTCTTCTTCAAAATATCAGCCCAGGCTTTTCACTCATTTGTCTCTGCGTGTGGTACTGAAGATAAAACTAAGGATGTTTTGCATTCTAAAGTGCCACTGAGCTACACCCACAATCACTTTTGCCCACTTGCTATGGGGTTATTAGCTTTCTACTTAAGGACTTTTAAACTGCTTTGTTGATTTTCTATTAGATACATGATCTGCAAATATCCTCTCAGAGACATTGATAAGTGCTTCCTGAAGAAATTTTCACACTGGTCCCTTTCATTGGTGACCTTGTACTGATTTACCCTATTAAACAAATAACATCAAGTATATTAATTTATTGCTAATATTCTCAAGAAAAGATGGGAATAAATCAAAAGAAAACCCAGAGCTCTATTAAGTGAAATTTCAAAGAGTAAATGCGAGGACACATCAATATATCTCTTCTAAGGTAAAACATAAGTGCTTTGCATTAGACCTGTAAGACTCAACAATAAAATACAAAGTGTAGTAAGTTTTCTTGTTTTCATTGGAGGTCATACATTCTTCATTTGAATGTGTTGCAGCGACACATTTGCAATTGTCTAAAACAACTTCAACTCCTGAGTGCAATTCACATAAGATAAGGCTATGCAGCAGGCTTCCTTCTGCAAACTGATGACATGAAACTCAGTATCCAGTGATACTTTAACTAACAGTTACATGTGCAATGTGAATTGGAGTTTTGGGCAGGTTTTTATACACTAATCATAGGGTAGGTCTTAGAGTTTTATAGGTAACCACTTATATATTAAACATTTTTCCAATATCCTTTTGGGAAAACCTCTGTTGGCATGCTAATGCTATTTAGTGGAGGCTGAATGATTAATCGTGGGCTCCCGTGTTACCATGTGTCCTGAATTTCCCATATAGATATGGATGCTATAAATTTGGATATGCATCGTATCATTTCATCAGCAAATGGAAGTGGTATACACATGTTAGCCTTAAGAAGGCTGTGGAGGGACATGTACACTTCTTTAAATGACCTCAATTCTCATGATTTGTTATTTTTTAGTATATGCTGTCTTATCTCTCCCATCCTGGCCTTACACTTAAAGGGGAGGTGGGCTTGTTTTATCAGTTAACAGAGAAAGGGAAGACAGAAGCCAGGATTAGAGAGTATTTTGCCTCATTTGTCAAAACAATCTCTAGTTGAAATGCTACAGTACTGATACTCCTTTATGAACCAACTGAGAATACACCATTCAAGTGAAATCCTCTCAATAAAAAGACAGTACACTTTCCTTTACCAGGAACGACAAATGAGCAGTTACACTATTATCTATATCAACCTGGGTTGTAGCCAACAGTTTGGCTGGAATAGTAAGAAATTGAAAGAAACAGTTGAAAAAGTGATGATCGACATCTTACAGAAATGCATGGGAGGTAGAACTGATAAAGTGTCCAAAGATATGAAGATATTTGTGCTTCATTTGAATGGGCACCAAAGATTGACACAGGAGGAGAACTTTTCCTATAACAAAGTATAATATCAGAGGGTGAGCATTTATGTTTTAAAAACATTTAATTCACCAACAGATTTTGAGGCTGAAAGGTTGGAAAGCATGGCACCAAATTTAATGAAAAGACCCACATGCTTGTCTGCATTACCTAATAGTAGGTGACATCACAATGGCAGGAGCATGTGTGAAAGGGAGGTATGACATCATCTTTGTAGAAGGAAAAGGGAGATGGTAAGGGCATGGTATTAACTTCTTAGGAAATGCAATCATTACTGAACACTTGGTTTTATATCTTCATGTTCCTTCGCATTCTACTAACTAAATCATTGCAAGTTATTTATTTTGATAAAAAGGAAAAATCTTTTTTGATAGTGGCTCTGAGGAGATGGAAGTGACTATATTTCTCCAATCACTATCTCTTCTTTATCAGGTGAGTAAAGCTCTTTACAGTGAGGAATAGAGTGGATGGGAACACAGGGAGATAATTCAAATCTCTGCACTTCCTTTATCACTTCTAGCCATCTGCAGCTCATTATCTCCTTCGCTGTGGAAAGCAAGCTGGAGTCCCAGCTCCTGTGGCCAGTGCAAGCATCTCCTCTCCACTCATATGAGTGGGGAATGGATGGGATTACCATGTATGCCATACACCTGAGGAATTTTTGAGAGGTCACTTATCACCAAGGCAAAAATTTTTTAACTTTTATACTTTCATTTTATAATGTTAACTTCAACTCTCCCCTTAGTTTTCTCTGTTCCTCAATCTTTCCCATATCACCCTGCTGGATCTCTCATGTTGGAAAGACATGTAGATTCTATGAAAGTTGACTGAGCCCATAAGAGAATCACAGAAAATGCTTTCAAGCTAAATATTGTATAGAAGAAAGTCCAAATCAAAAGATATCTCATTATTACACTTGCTTGATGGCATTTTGTCATTTCAGCAATCATGTATCATTTGTATTTCAGTATAATACAAGCAGACATTAAAAAGAAAATATAAAAGGCATTCCTCTTATGTCTAGGAAAGAATAAACAAAGATTCATAACAAAATATTTTCAGAATGACAATATTTTCTAAGATTGACACATATATGACCCTTTGATGACCACAACTCTTTCCCTTTGTCTCTGATTCATTTTATGTTAGTTTTTTTAAAGGTATTGTAGCTGTGCCTCAGTACTCAGGTAGCCTTCTTCAGTGATGCTCAGAGATTCCACACTGGAGGGGATGTGTCAGACAATTGGAGTCAGTGTCATAAACCCTCCTCACTAGATATGAGCAACGTCAGAGATTCTGTTAGCGTGTCTGAGTTGACCTTTTCTAAAGTCCATTGCCAACTCTAGTCCTGTGTTTTCTGAAATATGATAAATAGTTACAAAGCTTACAAGTGTACATAAAAGACACCCAAAAGTGCAAAGCAAATTCAGTCTGTATTGTGGAGTTGAACTAATAAATGTACTGATCAATTTAATTAAACAAAGATGATATTTTTGTGAAGCAAACTAATTCTTTCATAGAATGTATTAAACACATAGTTTGAGTCCCTGTTCTTGTATCATTCAGGACAAAGCACATCATTTATTAAAGACAAAACTAAGCATTTCAGATCTGTAACAAATTTAGAAATTTTGTGTTAACAGAACAGAATTGAAGACAACTTCACTAGAGGTTACAAAAATTAAAGTCTACCTTTCCAACTAAGAATATGTATTTTTCAGCAGTTTTCTGCCTTACTGACTAAAGGAAAGTGTTTTCTACAAATCATACAAGTGATACACAATGTAACAACTTAACAAAATAATGTAGTTACTTTTGCAAAATATTAAGTAACACTCATGACTCACTACATTATATCAGGACAATTACATTTTTCGTGAAAGGTAAATTATATGGGACAGTAGTCTTTCTAACCAGAATCATGAAACAAAACATTGAAAATATATCTAACAAGAACTTTTTAATTATTAATTTTTTAGATATTTAAAAACTAACAAAGAATGTAGAAAACACAAAATGCTAATTTGACATCCGTAAAATCTCTCAGGTTTTTTGTAAATTTAATGAGAGTGAATGAATATACCAATCCTTATATTTATTTATTTTCATTAGTAATGTTTGCCATATATAATGTTTACATACCTGATGAGGAATTGAGAAACATACATAACTTATCTTAATTCCTTTTTTATCTCCATTCTTTCCCATTCCCTTTGTGTTCATGTATTAATCCATTTTTCATTTGATGAAGAAATAGTCCCTTATTTCTTATTATAAACATTTCAAAATTCACGTTAGTTACTGTAATTAATTTCAGTTAGTGCTATGATCTCAAGATGTATTATTGTTTTAACATAAAAATTCTCGCATTATCCCTGATTATTACTTTTTGAATGTTTGTCTAGACGGTTTTTGTAATGGGAATCAAACTCAGGACCTTGCACTTGCCAGGCAGAAGTTGCTCTCATGAGCTCTATCCCTGGCCCTCTAAATATTTTAAGAATTAACACTATTTAGAGAGGTTTTACTCAAAATACATCCTGTTATGTGAACAATTTAAAACAGAAGCATAATTAGATTATTACAAAGTTGTGTCACTTAACACATAGGTTATCAATAGTTTCAATCATTTTATTGCTTACGTTTTGATCTCAAACTGTGTCACACACAGATGTAAATACCATTCAACTTGAATGGAACATACAACATACTTGGTGTGGGAAAATCCCCAAATCTTTTTTTCTGAAAGTTCCAAGGGTTTTATAGCAAAAAAAAATGACTTAAAATAGCACATTTTAAACACTTAGTTTCAGTAAGCGCTATACCATAATAGCACTTTATCTATTACAGACACAAGGAAGTCTTTTTGTGTCTCTTAAAATTATTACCATTAACCACATAAACCCTCATTAAGACACAGACCAGTTATGGCTATTGACTCTTGAGCACAAAAGATACTTTTCTTAAAACCAACTCTTATTAGACTATTAAATCAGTTGTACTGATACAAATGAACTTTAGGGTATCTTAAAATGATGGACATACATGTCTGTGAACGCCTTTCTCGATCTCCGATCCCCGGCCGGCGATGGAAGGGAGAGGGGGAGAAAAGACAGACACAGGCAATAACGAAAGCGGATCCTGAGACACACGCGCCAGTCGTGAGCACAAACCTTTACTGGGGCCAAGACATCACCATCAGTTACAGACTCTCGCGGGGCTGGGGTGCCGCGCGGGGGACC
>RJWM01035153.1:0-19158 GCA_004363535.1 Dasyprocta punctata | reverse complement strand
GTTGTTTTAATTTGCATTTCCCGAATGACCACTGATGTTGAACATTTTTTCATATATTTATTTGCCATTTGTATTTCTTTCTCTGAGAAGTGTGTATTCATCTCAGATGCCCATTTTTGGACTGGGTCCTTGAATTTTAGGGGCCTGATTTTTTTTAATTCTTTATATGTTTTAGATAGAAGTCCTTTGTCTGATGGACAATTGGCTAAGATATTTTCCCAGTCGGTGGGTTTTCTTTTCACTTTGCTGGAGATTTCCTTTGACATGCAAAAACTTTTTAGCAGGATGAGATCCCAGTTGTTGATTCTGGGAAGTGTTTCCCGTGCAATCTGATTTTTGTTCATGAACTCTCTGCCTACTCCTATGTCATCGAGATTTTTACCTACTCTGTCTTATAGTAAGTTTAGTGTCTCTGTTTTTATATTCAGATCTTTGATCCATTTTGACTTTATTTTAGTGCATGGTGCTAGGCATGAATCTAGTTTTAGTTTACGGCATATAGAAAGCCAGTTTCTCCAGCACCATTTGTTAAAGAGGCTGTCTTTCTTCCAATGTACATGTTTGGCCCCTTTGTCAAAGATACGGTGGCTAAGTGTGTTTTTGTGTTTTTGTCTTTCTTATACGTATCTTTTTTCTTTCTCTTAAATAAAAAAATAAAAAAGAAACCTGAACACAGATTTGGATCCAGCCGGTAAGACTGTTTCTGTTCAGTGGGGTGACTCTCCGGAGTCTTTGGAGGAGTGGGACGCAACATTATCCCCAAGACTCAACCCCAGACCATGATGATGGCTGGCGGTATCAGGTTTTGTCAGTCTGGTTGCCTGTCTTGTCTTGTCTGTCATTGTCTTCTGTGTCATGGGTCTGTCCGCTTCTGCGCTGTGGCCACTTTTGCAATGTATCCTTAACCATTTTCAGGACTTTCAAGCAACCAGCCTCCAGTTATGAAATTTCAGACCTTTTGTGAACTGGAAGGGCCTAGGGTCGCACTATGTACCTCAGGTCGGGCTTGCGCTCGCGTTGTAGCCCAAGCCAGCCTCTATCTCACAATGCTCCGCCTACCTCAGCTTCCCGAGTGCTGGGATTAAAGGCATGCGCCACCACACCTGGCTTCTTGGAGTTATTCTTTAGAATATCTTTTTTTGCATACTTTCCATTTTTCTCACTTCTTTTTTGTTTGCATTATGCATGACATTGTTTTTATCTCAGATGCCAACCGTTCATTGCTAGTACATAGGATAATAGCTCAGTGTACATATTGACTGCATAATTTGACTAGCGGTTGTCCCCATCATTATTCATCATTGCATTGGAAAATAGGCAGAATGTCTGCCAGAATTACCTTACTTTTCCCATAAAATAATATGAACACTACATTTATCAATTTACATACAGACTCTGGAATTAATGTGTATGACCTCTCCCTATATGTGGACTCTTCTTGTCCAGATTCACATCCTCACAGGCATCATGGAACATGCCTGTGAACTGGCATTTTCTACATAGATGGCACACATGAGTGCTCTGTTGATTGAAGGCATAGCAGATCCACCAAGCACAAGAACTTTGCCTGCTCAAGACTCAGCAAAGGAGGCACCAGTCTATCTTCTATGCAACTTGAGAGTCTGCAGGTCTTCAGTGGTGTTGGCCAAGTAGGGGACACTGCCAAGGCTTTCTTCCACATGATGTTCCAGCGAGTGCAGAAGAGTATTTCTGAGGCAACATTCTCTTCTGCTGTAATATATGTCTTATCATATTGGACAAATTATCATTTTATAATAATGATCATTTACTGAGTGATTTCTTAGATTGGTGTCATTACACACTGTAGTGCTTTTGTGAATTTAGGACTTTGGTTTACTTTTTGTGACCCCAGGGATTGAGTACAAGATGTGTATGTTCAATATATTCTCTCCATTGAACTACTTCCTGAGCCGTTTAAAAACTTATTATGAGCCAAAGTCTCACATTGCATTTTCCTGTTAGAAAGACACTGATATATTGAATCAAGGTCTACTCTAATGAATTTATCTCAATTTCTAAAAGCAGTCTATTTTTAGTTAGATCACATTCAATGGTACCATACTCCAGATTTCATTACACTTGAAACACAATTGACACAGTCTGTCCCAAATTCAAGAAGAAGGCTTGAGTTTGGCAAATCATGTATTTATGTGATAAACACAGCCATGGATTCTCAAATACATTTGTGTTTTTACTGGGTACAACTTGCAATATCCAGGTTAATGGATATAAAACCATTTCATTTAAGAAGATCTTTATACAACTTATTAAACCTAATAGATTCACTATATTATCCTGTCACATAGTTACTTTAAAATTATTAAAAATTTCATTCTCTTAAAAATTTGTGAAAATCTTTAAAGATTTTGCACTTACAACCTAACTTTATTTTCACTAGCTACTGTATAAATGATAATGAAAACATGAGGCCAAAATCTTCCAAATTGGAAAATAAGTATTTTCTCAAAATGCACATGCTTCAATTTTTAGTTTATCCTTCAAAAAATCAATGTTTCCTTGCATTTTAATAGATTGCCTGTTACTAACATGTCACAGTTTGTAAGCCAACATCAATAACTATATAATAATTGAAGTCTAAATTCACATTGAGGCCCACTCTTTGGGCTGGTTATTTAAATTTTGACAGGTACAAGATGGCATGGACTGAACTAATACACAATTATTCTGACTAACCTACCTGTTCTGAAAATTCCCTTGAGTTTCAGGGCTATAAATATTGCCTGTGCTACCCTGCACCTCAAAATTTTGAGTGATGGGAACTATAGAAGTCATTTTCAGCTTTTCTCTTCTGCTTCAGTGTGAGAAGAAAAAAAAAAGAAATTTACCACACAGACTCATATTCTCATAAATACTTACATACTGGAGGAACCCAAGGATGTAGGAGTAGAAATAGATTATGAAAATATATTAAATCATGGAATGAACATACTTGAAAGAATGAAGCAATAGGAAAGTAGGCTAAATAATACAACTCGAAAGTACGTTGTATTTCTGCACTGATCTTCAGCCACTAATTTGGGTTTCCTAACCGTAGTGCAATTAACTGTACCCCAAGTAATGGAGAGTATGTGTGCTGTGACTTTCAGCATGTGACTGCCACACAGACAACACAACTATACAGGGAATATTCTGTGGCTCCAACTCTTGATCATGAGCCTGTCAGAGGATAGCTCTTAATTGTCCAATTGGGTAGGCACAATGCCCAGTGTTTTTCGCCTGAGCTTGAGGCTTTTCAGACTAGTTCAAGAGAACCTCAATTTTACATCCTCTAGTGCAATCCATTTAGCAACACCTCTAATGGCATCTACACCAATGGCTTACTGACAAAGACTTAGGAGCAAATCTTCCCAAGAGGAAGTGGCCCCTGGGATGTTGCCATGAGTAGAACTGGATTAAATCATGGTGGCTCCAGGTGGAGAAAATGAGACTCAAGCATAATTTCTGTCTTTTGTTTTTCTCCTGAACACCAGGCCTCAAATGTAAAGCTCAGGGGGACAATGGTGGCAAACTTCTCCAGGAACATGGGGCAGGCACTGGTGCCTGGAGCCAGGGACATCAGAGTGTCCACCTGAGTCACAAGCAATGTCATGGTGAATCACACAGACCTAACATAGTTATATATCACTGCAAGTTGCCTCTTCACTTAGCCTAAAGCTCTGCATGAACATCTATGATGTCCCACTTCATTGTTCTCTTCCTGTTCCTGCAGCTTCCTGCCTTAGTGTATACTTTTGATAATGAAGCCTGCCTTCACCGTAGGAGCACCAGTGTTCACAAGAATGGCGATGTGGTGATTGGCTGTTTTTTGTCTCTTTATTACTATATCTACTATACTGGTACCTTTGGTATAGAGCCTACTAAGGAATTCTATTTCATTCAGTAAGTGTCTTCTTCATTCATTTATTTTCTTCCTGGACATCAAGATAGATAATGCCTAGGTATCCATGGATTGATGCATCAATATTCTCTATAGTGCCACCTGTTTTGCCCACCCGCATATGCACAACAGGCCTCCCTATAAGTTTGGCCTCTTTTTATACTTCTGTATGTGGGGAGAGAATATTCTTTTTGTTTGTGTTCTCAGCTTCCTGTTCTTTCTTGGAACCCTAGAGGTGTCCCATTCTTCATTGTATGGTCCATGTCCTTCCTCCTACCTAACTGCATGCCATTAAGTGATGTTCTTTCTCAAAATTGAATTCCTTGGATTGAATTGAATGCTAAGTGACTGTGGTGAAATATCACCTAATACAACGAATGGTTTCCTGATGTGTCTCTATTGCTCTAACTATCAAATTCCTTACATTTTTAAAGATTCTTTTGTGATATTTCTGCCTCTTCTGCTTGGAGAAACTTCTTCATGTAAATATTCAATTAATATTTCATATAAACTTTAGGGTGTTTCAGGACTCTGGCAAGCACAAGCTGAGCTCAGAATAGGGGATGCATCATCCATGAGACTTTTTCCCATCAATGTGATCATTCCTTACTTGGATATGTGTATTTTTTCGGTATTCAGACACTGTCTTAGGTCCAATGCCAAACATATAATTCAACAGTGAATTTTTCAAAGGTTCAGAGAATTCTCATAAATTATTTGTGCTTTTGTGAGAAAAGGAGATGTCATTGCAACAGTGACTCATTGAGTCTAATTGAAGATGCTGGCCCCACAGTGTTCCTGTGGTAGCTGCCCAGGTGAAGGGTTAAAATCAAATACAGAAAGAACTTTCATGGTCACAACACAGTGCTGTGGGTTTGTTCTAAATGTTACATATTAGGATGCTTGGTGGACAACTTGATATGAGCAGAAGCTCACTGTTAGCCTGGTCAGCTCCCAAGGAGTTTTTCCTGACCTGTCTAGAAGATGCAGATGTTGCTTCCCTTAGGTGCTTGGGCATGCCTGGTGGCTACAGACTTCCTGTTTGCGGTCTTTCAGAAATCTGGGGTCCTACCACAATTGTCTCAACTAGTATTTAACGGGCCCCACTCGTAGAAGGAATTTGGGATCTCATCCATAGAGAGGACACTGTACCCGAGCCCTTTCCAGTCAGAACCCTGAAAACCGTAAGAAGGGACTACTCAGCCCTGGAATTGGAATTTCAGAGTGGAAGCTCTTCTGACCCAGTGATGTAACTTTTTCTGTGCTTTCTCTTTCTTCTGTGTTAACCCTTTATCAAACTTTGTGTTATCATTTTTAACTTTGTTGTAGATACTTTTGTTATTTGCAAATCCAGGCCCATGAATTAACCTGCTGTGACTGTGATCATTTTAAGGCTACATCCTATTTGGGAGCAGGGAGAGCAGAATAAGGAATTTGGCCTTTTCCTTCTATACATGGTGTCTCTGCCTATCTCATATTCCTTATATCATCCAGATGTTTGCTTTTATTTTTATTCCTAGACACTTTCCCCATGCTTACACAGTTTTTGAGGCCTGGACTCACTGTGCTGAGTATGCTACTAGCAAACTCCTGGGCTCAAGAATTACCTCTGCTTAAGCTTCTTGAACAACTGACCTTACACACATTTCTCTTTATGTCCATAATGTATGTTTTTCTTCCATCATTTTCTATGATGCGTGTTACCAATGTGCTTAATATCAAAGTTTGATTCTGGTATCCGTTACTAAATGTTTCTTACTAGTGACAACTCAGAACTAATTTTGAGTGTTTGACTCACCTAAAATCTTTGAGAGGATAAATTACTCACTTCCCTTACTGAAAATTTAAAAAAGGATTTTTATTTGATCAGGACATAACCCTAGTAGCGAATCCACTGAAATGCGGTTTGTTTGGTTAAGTGGCTTATGAATGGTGGATGTGCTAATGTGCATTTATGGCTAACCAGGGGGACACAGGTTGCTGGATGGAATATTACAGGGGATCATGAGAGAGTCTGATTAAACTTGCCTGAGAGGATTCTAACTAAAGACACCGCAGTGTGATCGGACATCATCTGACTGCAGTGGGGCACGAGAAACTGATCAGATACCAAGCATTACCAGATTTCAAGAGTAGTTCAAGAATGTGAGGTTTCTTTTTATTTCTAGGAGGACAAGGTGAGCCACCTACTCTTCTACTGTTTTCTAGTGTCCCCACACACGCTCAGAGAGTCAGGCTGCTTTTGCAGTTGGCCCTGTTCTTGAACCAAGCACTGTAGGCTCTGCCTGTGGCTGAAAAGAACACACTTGCAGTACCGAGGTTTTATGCTCCGGCTGCTATAACCATCAGGAACAAGAGTTTAGGGACTCAGAAGAAAATTTTCATTTTTGAGAAAATTAGAAGGAAAAAGGAAAGAACTTTTGGAAAATAAAAATGTTTACACATAAACAGTTATGTATTTTACATCAGCCTTATATTGAAGAGTCTAATTCTAATATTTTAAAGAATCACATAGTTGAGATATGCAAATACAGTCACCATAATATTTATACTGTAGCCTTGAGAATACCTTGGTTCTTCTGCACATAAAGATAAATGCAGTCAAAATAGCATTATTCTGTCTCTGTTTTTCATAAATGTATTCACCTTATATAACATAATATTGTATATATTCATGCTAATTACTATGCCTGCATAATTTCATCCTTTTAAACTATCATAATCCCAATTCTCACTCATTTTGGGAGGCTCCAAATTTCTATTTAATTCCTCCTGTCATTTAAAGAGGGCAAAGATGTGTGATACTTGGGAATGCTATATGATGAAAGCTAAAGATTAAATAATGGCTGTGTTCAAAGTTGTCTTTTTAAAAATTATCTTATGATTATTACCAAACTACATGCACTACAAAATAATGGGCATTTTCAACCAACTACTCAGTAAAATAATATTTCTTTATCCTTTACATTGAACAATTGGCCTAAGTTGAGGTTAAACCAATGGCATCATGTTGATATATAGGCATATCCTTTATTAACATTTGGGTTGATTATATTGTATGCATTACCTTAAGAATAGTTTATTGATGACTTACTCTTCACCAATCTTTTATCTAAGAAAGGCCTTCTAATTTGTAAAAAATAAAATGCTTTGCATGCTAAGGGAAAGAATACATTGTTCACCAAGTATTTTTAAAATGATTAACTAGGTTTTTGCTTGTTGCACAAACTTTTACATAAATCATGATTAACCAGAAATAGATATGAGCTTCTAGGTGGAAAACAGAGACCATGATCTCCCTTTATTTTCTAATTTGCAATGCATCTCAATATGTAATGTTGCAAATGTATTTGTGCTAAGTTTATTACTTTTACGCTTTAAAAAACTATTTCATATCTCTGGAATTCATTTTATAGTAAATGTGTGTGCTCACTTAATTTCAGTTTTTGAAACAGTTTACTTTCCACTATGAATAACATAATTTAATACTTAGTGAATTTCTATACAAATCTTGAAATAAAAAGGATAAATGAAAATCAGACACTCATAAATAGATAGATATAGTTTACTTTTTTATACACTGTCCCATTGATGCATCTGTAACTTTAGTTGCTTTTTCTCTAAATAATAGGATCCATTTAAGTTCTAAACAATTTCACTACTTTTATAGATTTTGCAAATTTCAGGGTACTTGATTAATATTTGTCATTGATGTAAAAATTCTCTCTTCTAATGATTTTGAGTAGTGGCAACACTGACAGAATTTTTAAATATTAACATTTATAAAATACTGTTTTAGTGCTTTTATCACTTTCCTAGAATTTTAGGCCTTTAAAATATTTTGTAAGGTTCATTAAGGCATTTGCTATACCATATATGTTTTTCTCAAAGACTTTAACTTACCAATTTTATAATGGAAATTGCTTGTTATTTCACTTATTTAGTTTTAGTTTGGGGACTGTACCAGAATTTTCTTTTATTTTTTAGTGAACAAAATTATTCCTAATGGAATATTAATGTCTGCTTGCCTCTTCAATTGTCTTTTTCTCCCCTAAATTTCTGAATATTTATTCTATGACTTAGAAACTCCAGAGCAATACTAAGCATTTCTGATGCTAAAAAGAAATAGTTTTGACACCTTTTTTAATGAAAATGCTCTTGATATACAGCTTCTTTAAGCTTCATTCCACACATTCAAAGGAGATTTGACTTTGTCAATAGTATGTTTGCAATTTTCTTAACAGAAATCTCTCAGGAAGGGAAGGTTGGAGTAATTGTCTGTGCCATGAATCCCAGTAAGGAGGGCAAACTTGTAATCCTGACCTTCACCCATCTTCATTGTGATTCACTGCTTTATTATTTAAGCAAACTCTAAGTTTTGACTTGAAAGAATTTCAGTTTTATTTTTAAATTTAGCTTTAGTAATCAAGTACAATTTTATATATTAATGGATGCAATGTAATACTTATATTGCCTAACAGTTAAATCAAATAGAGTAATGTATCCATCATCCCGGTATTCCTTCCCATGCACGATGATGGATAGCAATTTTGTTTGGGGTACATTTAAATAATAATATTAAGGAAATACATTTTGCCTAAAATACAGCATTTAAAGGAAAAACAGATGCTTGTTAGTACTGAATACTATATATACATCAATAAATAGATTATTTTTCTCCTTCCAAACAGTGAGGGTACTTAATATTATAACATTTTGTAAACACCTACATAGTGAAATCTATACACAAATTTTTTCTGAACATACATAGCAAGATCATGCTAACTGTATAACAATATAACAGAGTGATGAAGCAGCTCTTCCAGGAATTTTGTAAGACCACTAATCTCCTTCAAGAGAAATTCACCCCCATGATTCATCTCATTCCAATTACTTTCTTAAAAGCCAATCTTCCAATAACAATATAACAGAGTGATGAAGCAGCTCTTCCAGGAATTTTGTAAGACCACTAATCTCCTTCAAGAGAAATTCACCCCCATGATTCATCTCATTCCAATTACTTTCTTAAAAGCCAATCTTCCAATAACATCACATTCATGCATAGGTTTTCTTTATGTGAGTGTGTGGAAAGAACTCAAGCATGCAGGTCCTAAATGGTATTGAACTGGATTGGAAGACAATCTTTGATTGAGTCATTCCCTTAAGAACTTCTGTGCTCTCCACCAGGCTGACACCCAGCAACTACCAGAACTACCTGGCCTTCACTTTTGCCATAGAAGAGATCAACAGGAATCCTCATCTTTTACCCAATATTTCTCTGGGCTATGAGTTCCATAATTTTATTTATAGTCATTCAAAAATACTGGAAAACTCCTTCATTTTGCTCACAGGACAACATGAGATCCCTAATTACATCTGTAAGAGAGAAAACCAGTGTGCAGCAGTACTGACAGAAATGCCATGGGGAACCACAGCTCAGATTGGACCACTGTTGGAGCTCTACAGATTTCCACAGGTGAGGGTTTGTGGGGCAGGAAAAGAAGGAAGCAAATCCCTCGTGCTTCAGCTACCAGGACCATAAAGGATTAAAATGAGACTAAGATTAGCATCTTTCTAGTGGTATAATACACAAGAGTTCATACAGAGAGACATCCTGGGGTATGCACAACTTTTATTCTTTTTCTTTTTGTGGATCTAAGAGGAAGGAAAGAAATGCACTTGTGGAATGCCAGAGTAATTCATTCAGTTTTTAAAAAATCTCCTGAGTGAGATGTTTAGAAAGATGGGAAGAACACGTGTCTCCTTCTACAACTTGTAGATGTTAGTACATTTTAGGACTACTACTCTACTTTCCACCAACATTTCAGTGTATTACTCAATTTTCTTTTTCTTTAAGGTTACTTTTGGTTCATTTGATTCTACACTGACTGACACTGTCAGGTATCCTTCGCTCTATCAGGTGGCCCCAAAGGACACATATTTGGCCCTTGGCATGGTGTCCTTGATGCTTCATTTCCACTGGACCTGGGTGGGCCTGCTCATCACAGAAGGCCATAAGGGTCTTCAGTTCCTCTCAGATGTGAGAGCTGAGATGGACAGGAACAGAGTCTGTGTAGCCTTTGTGAAAATAGTGTCAACGATGGCTGTGTCACATCTCTCAGCCGTACAGAACCATGATATCCTGACTGCAGACACATCATCAGTCAATGTGGTGGTTATTTACTATGATGCTGATAGTGCAAATGATGTGAACTACAACATAGTAGAAAACTTAGTGACATGGAAAGTCTGGGTGACAAACTCACAATGGCAAGCTGACCTGGATGGGAGAAATTTCATTCTTGATGCATTCCATGGGATTCTTATTTTTTCACACCACCATGAAAAGATTTCAAGTTTCAGAAATTTTGTCCAGGAAGCCACCCCTTTCAAATACCCAGAAGACACTTATCTCTTTACATATTGGTACAAGAATTTCCACTGCTCATTCTCTGAGTCTGACTGTGCATTGGAGAACTGTACACCCAATGCCTCTCTGGCTTGGTTGTCTCTGAATCATTTTGACACAGCTATGAGTGATAGGAGCTACCATATATACAATGGTGTGTATGCTGTGGCCCATGCCCTCCATGCGATGCTTTTTGAAGAAGTACAAAGGCCATCGGTGGGAAATAGAAAAGTGATGATATTTTCCCCATGGCAGGTAATGCAACTTCCTTTGAATGTCATGCAGTCATCAAGGTGAATCTCTGAAGTTATTCTATGTGCTTCACCCGAGAACATTAGGACTATTTCTACTAAATACAACACACTGCATATCACACATTGTTAAGGAGGTAATTCTAGAGATGAGTTGAAATGATTCTCAAACAAGGAACCACTGGCAAGGAGGAGGAAATGGGAGGCAAGCTCACTGCTTCTGTCTATAGGATGTCAATGCCTTACTCATGTAAACAGGTTTCATGATTTTCTTAAAGGACAACTGGAAAACGTGTAGTCACATACTTAACGAAACAGCATTAAACACAACGGTGCACTCACTTAAATTTCATTTAATTCTGCAAACTCTTCACATATTGATGAATTCATTTCGTTTACCAATGCTATGGAAATAGTCAGATAGACAATGGAAGTTGTGGGTTTTAGAAGCTTTGATTCCACAGTTGATGTTTTCTCTTGTCCCCCTGTACACCTTATTTAAATGGGTTTCCATTATGGTGACATTTTAGCCCTTAGATATTCATGTGCTCCAATTTAATAAATACCAGTGTTAATGTTGCTTTATGTAAATGGGATTAAGAACACTTAGGAACTTTCCACCTCAATATTTTCTGTCTTTATCCTGGAGCCCTGTTCACACAGGATGATGTGTCTCTTTTAGCTGCATCCCTTTCTGAAGAACATCCAATTTAACAGTCCTACTGGAGACCAAGTGGACTTGGATGACAAAAGAAAACTGAATTCAGAGTATCACATTCTCAATTTTTGGAATTTTCCAGAAGGTCTTAGATGTAAGATTAAACTAGGAACATTTTCTTCACATGCTCTACGTGGCCAAAGACTTACTTTGTCTGAGGATATGATAGAGTGGGCCACAGGAATGACGGAGGTATGTTGCACCAACTTGTAACATACTTCCTTAACCGCAAGTAAGCTAAATACTGTCATTGGTTCTGTGCTCTTAATGTTGCTCATGCAATGGTTCCCTGTGGAAATTGAATAACTAAATTTTCAATTTGAAAAATATTTTGTTTGCAAGCTTTCTAATGAGTGGGAATGAAATGCATTTACTTAATTATATTTTTGTAAATATATGTTTCATACAATGAAATACATTTGGCATGCAATTAACTAGTTGTATTTATGTATATATACAAGTTAAATTCATCCTTGTAGCTCTGAAAAACTAAGTAAAAGTCTAACTTACCACCATATATTTCTTCCTTAGACTCCCCGCTCAGTGTGCAGTGAGAGTTGCAATCCTGGATTTAGAAAAAGCCCTCAGGAGGGAAAGGCTGCCTGTTGCTTTGATTGCACCCCTTGTGCAGACAATGAGATCACCAATGACACAGGTAGGAGCGTGTCCTGTGGACGCATTCTCACTCTATTTTATATTCACTCCATCCATGTGAGAAGGGGAAAAATCTTGTAGAGGACACTGATGATAAAATTCTTCCTTCACTTATCAAATTATTTGTGATATTGAGAACTATTGCCTGGTTGGAAAACACATTTTCCCCTTTGAAATGCACTCTAATTCATTTTCCTTTTATTTAATTCTTATTAATCTGTTTCTGTTTTTGTTTTATATTGTTAGGAATTAAACTAAAATGAGCTCTATCACTAATCTATATCCTGAGCTATTATTTGATATCATTAGAAAATCACCAGTTTGCCTCAGACTGCCTCAAAAATGCAACAGACCTGTCTCAGCCCACTAATTCTGCAAATAACACTTACGAGCCACCACATTAAGTTATTTTTCTTTTTTTTTTTTTCGGCACCAGAGATTGAACTCAACAACCTCGCACCTTCCAGTCAGGCGCTTAAGCCACTGAGCCTAACTCCCAGCCCTTGATTTATTTTTCTAGTACCATTAAAAGCATTATTTTCTCAAGGCAAGAACTTTTCCCCTACCCCACAGCTTCCAAGTTTCATCAACATCATGAAGTTGGACACAGAATAATAGGATTAAAGCCAACTCTTTACAACCTTTGGAACCACAGCAAGATTACAGCCAAGACTAGGTCACACATATTTCATTTTCCAGTGAGTGACACTATTCTTCAGACAAAGCAGGTGTTCAGAGATTGAGTTCAATTGGAGATTGGAGGATGTTTTTGATGTACCATGTGTTTATAACTCAGTGTGTTCTAACTCATAAAATTAAACCCATTCTCCTAGGATGCATACGTAAGTGGGGAAATGGTCTATTGTATAAATCAGAGTCTGTACCACAGAACTTCAAGGATGATATGCACACAGAATAAGGAATTTAACAAGTGACAATATCTACATTTCAGGAGGGTGTCATAGGCAGTTTTCCAGAGGAGATAGCATTAATATTATATCAGAATAAAAAGAGGTGTCATAAATCCTTTTAGAATTACTAGAAATGGCTAAAATGGCATATTCACCATTCATGGAATATTCAAATATCCTAGAAGCAAATACCATGTTATTAAAACACAGCTGAAATAAAGATGAAGATTAAAGCATATTCTATCAAATTTATACAAATATAATATTGAAGATTGTTGCATACCATAAGTGCCACTTTGGAAATATTTAACTTTCCAAAGTGCCACTTTCCATGGTGGAATCATCTTCATACTGAATATTTTCTAACTCGGTTTTGCAGCTGATATAAGTTTTGATTTTCAAATATATTTAGTATGATTTCAAATGTTCTCTGAAACATATGAAGAATGATTTTGTATGGTATCATGGTTATTTTGAATATATATTCTCCACAAAGTACAGGAATGTGGCACTTTTTATAAAATATTGTATGTGCACAATACACCTACTAATATCAGTTAGTAAATGCTTCTGGCATGTATAATTCTCAATTATATTTATTGCATAGAATAGATCAAACCACAAATTAAAAATCATGTGCATCTGAATATTCTATGAGTTAAACCTAAAGCTATACTGGAACAAATATCTATTCCACATTACATATAATTTTGTGCTGTTCTGCATTTAAATTAAAAAACTGAAGTTCTGCATTTGAAATAGTCATCATACACTAGAAAAAGTAGGGAAAATTGAGCACAAAGAAAATGAGAGATGAGATACAGTCTGAAAGGACTGTTTAAAAATTTCAGACAGAAAATAAACAATTAAATGTGATTCTGGTAACAAAAATGTGACAACTCAGTATAGTTGATCAAGAAGAAAGAGAACATATGAAAGCTAATATAATATCATGAAAGAAAATTGTCCAATAGTACAGTGATATGCAGAAATTTTCATATGAAAATGCAAGTAATTTCAAATTAATCTATCCCTTGAAATCTACAAGATCACAGGAAAATTTAGCAAAAAGACCTAAGAAAAAATTAAAAATCTCCATAGCGCTACTATCTCTATAGTATCACGTCTATTAACAGATGAGGTCACATACTATATTTCACTCCAAATTTTTCTTGATTAATAATATTAGCAGTGAAATTTATAAGCATTCAAAAACATTAATACTAACCTCATTATTTCAGAGAAAAGGAAAAGAGGAAAATCAATTAATTTTAAGACAGGAGCTAATTTGTGTTACTCATAGATGAAAATGCACTTAGAAGAAACAATGTTCATAGTCCGCGTTCCTTTGTAAACTACATTCACATACTGTATTCCAAATTGAGGCATACATTTCAGGGGAGGTATATCATGAGCACACTCGGCTTATAAAGTGTAATTAAATGCACTAGCTCCTGGGAAAAGAAAACAATGCTAATAAATGTAGACAATATAATATTTTATTGTACAATTCTGTGATTTACTAAGGAACAAAAAGAAGAGTATTTCTTACCAAATGATGTATAGTAGAAAAATCTGTAAATACCCTTCCAAATTGATATTTATGTTATCCTATAGCACACTTTAAATTTTTTGGTTCATTTTTGGAAGCAAGATTGAGATAAGAATCTATATCATACTTCTGCCAGACACTAGACTCTACATCATGGTCAGTGTATTAAAAACAAAAACAAAAAAATATATTTGAAAGGGACAAACATGAATGATAGGATTTTCCACCGATATTGATTTTTAAGCATAAAATTCATGTCAATGAATAAAATTATATTGGATGTCCTTGTTATGGAATACAACATTATTACTAAAAGAAAAAAGAAAGCATAAAAACAGTTTCCACACCTCAGCAATAAGGCACTCAGACATAAAATTTTATAAATTGACTTTTGCTACATTTAAAAATCATTAGATGTTTAAGTATGTATCCTGTAATGGTTTTGAAAAACACCTGCATTAAGTTATTGAAATACTCCTTTGACAATAAATCTTAAGAAAGTTGTTGTGTGAAGTAACTTATAGATAGGTTCACTAATGGAACTACTTGACTTTCAATATGTTTCTTCATATGTATGGGACTTAGTAAATTATGTTTGCTTCCTAATCATTAATATCTAGGGATTAAACTATAATGATTTGATTTAGATGAAATAAATGAAGTAAGAAATAAAGTAAGTTATTACTGTGTAAAATGGAAGGTGTTCTTGGATATGCCAAGTTTGAAAGGGGAATAAATAACAAATAGTATTATTTAGGAGTTATTCTCTATATAGCATTCTTTTATTTTGGGTCTAGAAATAAATGGAAAAGTGAGCTGTAGTGATGCACTTCTGGTATCCAGGGTTCTGTGAGGCTGAGGCAAGAGATTTTTAAGCCAGAGCACAACCTTGAAAACATAATGACTTAAGGATATCACTTCTCAAAATAATAAAATTTGAAAGTGTTGGGAATATGTCTCAGTGCAAAGTTTCTGAGTTCAATCTCACATATTGAAACAGAAAGAGAAAAAAAGAAAACTCAAGAAAAAAATAAAAATTGACAATTTAGTTCAAGTTCAATGAGTTTCTGGGATTTGGTCTGTGAAAAAAATAATAAACCTAGGCAAGTGACAATTTTAATTTTTGTTAGATATGGAGCAGTGTATGAAGTGTCTTGATCATCAATATGCCAACACTAAGAAAAACCACTGCCTGCAAAAACCGGTGACCTTTCTGGCTTATGAAGATCCTTTGGGCAAAGGTCTGGCTGGCACCACCCTGAGTCTCACTGTCCTAACAGTTGCTGTTCTTGGGCTCTATGTTAAGCACCGAGACACTCCCATTGTCAAGGCCAACAACAGGGCTCTCAGCTACACCCTGCTCATCTCCCTCACCTGCTGTTTCCTCTGCTCCTTGCTCTTCATTGGCCGTCCCAACACAGCCACCTGCATCCTGCAGCAGACCACATTTGCAGTTGTGTTCACTGTGGCTGTTTCCACTGTCTTAGCCAAAACTATCACTGTGGTTCTTGCCTTTACAGTCACTGCTCCAGGCAGAAGGATGAGGCAGTTGCTGGTATCAGGGGCACCAAACTACATCATCCCCATCTGCACCCTGATCCAACTCACTCTCTGTGGAATCTGGATGGGGACAAATCCACCCTACATTGACACAGATGCACACTCTGAGCATGGCCACATCATCATCGTGTGCAACAAGGGCTCCCTCACTGCCTTCTACTGTGTCCTGGGGTACCTGGGCTCCTTGGCCCTGGTCAGTTTCACTGTGGCTTTCCTGGCCAGGAACCTGCCTGACACCTTCAATGAAGCCAAGTTCCTGACCTTCAGCATGCTGGTGTTCTGTAGTGTGTGGGTCACCTTCCTCCCCGTGTACCACAGCAGCAAGGGGAAGGTGATGGTGGCCATGGAGGTCTTCTCCATCTTGGCCTCCAGTGCAGGGCTGCTGGGCTGCATCTTTGTCCCTAAGTGCTACATTATTTTGTTGAAGCCTGAGAGAAATTCTCTTACTGGGATCAGGGAAAAAGCACATTCTGTAAGAAAGGAGCCTTCTTATCATTAAATGTGTTGTTTTCTAATATACACAGTGGGCTTGAAGTCAAAGCTAAACCACATGTGAATTCAGATACTTTATTCTAATACAGAACTTATATCCTTACTGGGTGATGCAACTTCTTTCTCTAACAGCATAATGGTCACTAGAAACTGTAGTTCTCCTTCCTTTAAGTTGAATTTTATTCTGGATGTTTTGTTTCCTATTTAAGCCAGAATTCATTCTATTGTTTCTGTGGTTATACCATTCATTTTTATTCTGTCTTTCCTTTTGCTTTCTCAGTATGTATTCTCATTTTATAAAGCTAATATATTCCTTCCTCTATGCAGCTGTGTTTCTGAATCCTTTAATACATTTTATTGTTACTTCCTTTTGAAAGAGTACCCTGTCTTCAACGTGCTGATTATAGTATATTTTGGTACTTGTTTGTATATTTGTCTCTTCATATTTCCCTTTTATTACTTTTAAGTGTTTTGTCTCACATGTTTAGGATTCTAGAATTGATTGGTCATATGCAAG
Source organism: Dasyprocta punctata (assembly GCA_004363535.1). Classification (NCBI taxonomy): domain Eukaryota; kingdom Metazoa; phylum Chordata; class Mammalia; order Rodentia; family Dasyproctidae; genus Dasyprocta; species Dasyprocta punctata. Next base: position 2,175 of record RJWM01035153.1, on the reverse strand, counting down.
TGTAAGCACTGTTGATTATGGCACCAGCGTATTGAATCTGTAGAATTCTTTATGGAAGAACTCATAAATATGCAGTACAAAGTTTTTCCATTCCATATTTTTATTTCCTTTTATCCTTATTAATCATAATTTATTGACAGCTATATATGTGAATAATATACATTTGCATTACACTGTATATAGTTTATACAAGCATCTTTCTTGTCATGTTTATATCCAGGTATTTTAAAGTGTTTTTAAATAATAATGTGATGCAAAATGGTTTACCTGCCATATGTTCTTTACTATATATGTACCTATGGATTCATATGAATGCATAAATATGAGGTTTTTTCTGGGCATGGTGGTATGCACATGTGAACCCAGAACTATGGGACAGTGAGTCTAGAGATTGGAAATTTGAGCTCAACCTGGGATACTTCCAGACTTAACAAGCATCTGTCTGAAAATCAATATTAAATGTCAATAGATGTAACTCATTGTGTGCCCACATCCTGTTTTTGGCTTCTGAGTCATTTTTTCCTTTTTAATTTTTTTACATTGAAGAATTCCATTAATAATGTTGAATATTTATTTCTGAAATGGTCACAGAGTGCAGATCTTTGACACTGTCGAGAGTGTATTTGAATTGAATATTTGGCCTCCATTTTAAAAGAAGAAAATATTCCTCCTTTGCATTTAGTTTTTGAGTATGCATATATAATAAAATCTATCTCATAACTGAGTGGACTGAAAGAGTGGTAATAAAGATGGGTGGATGAAAGCATGGATAGGTGGATAGAAATGAGTATTAAAGGCACCAAAGGATAAGTAGAGTTCATGGATACATCGATGGAACTAACAACTGATGGAGAAGGATGGCATAAACACAAAAACAAAACAGAGTTGGAGAATTTTATTCTTTTGTTGCTGTCTTCAGATGTTTCCAATTTATTGCATCAAACTTCAATATATTTAAATTACAAAATGTAATAACTTGTCATTGCCCCAGTCGAAACACACTTAAAGCTATACAAGTGCTCCCCTTGTGTTCCCCTCAACTCTGCACAGCCCCAGTTCCTAGTATGACTCACTCATGTGCTGAAATAAATTCTTTATCACCAGGGCTTTTAGCTTCCTCTCCTGTGTCTCCATTTTCTGTGTTTCCACATTCTAGGATTTCTCTATCTGGCACCTTCAATCCTTTCCAAATTTCTCACACAAATCCATTTCAAATGCTTTCAAACCATAGGGTCAGGTATAGTGACAGCAATGACTCCAGAGTAACAAAATCTATCTCAGTCATGTTTTCATTGCTGAAATGAAATACTGAACATCTGCAACTTAAAGGAAGACAGGTTTATTGTGTCTCACAGATTCAGTTACAGATCAGCAGGCTCTGAGGCAGAAAGGCAGCATGGAAGGACATGACAGAAGAAAGCTGTTCAACCATGGCAGTCAGGAAGCAAAGAGACGAGGAGGGAGACAGGGACAAGGACACAGCTTTTCAGTTAAGTCCTCAGCAACACATCTCTTGCCAGGTCCCACCTGCTAACTGCACTAAACTCATGTGGTGATGAATCTGCTGCTGAACATAGCACCCTATGATGTCATCACCTTCCAAACATAACATTTTGAAAGCCATGTAAGTTGTGGGGAAAACAGACTGAAAAGAAAGGAAAATTTGTTGAGTACTTACTAGGTGCCAGGATCGTACCAGACTCTCTGTGCTGTAATCTGCAGCAGGCCCCAGTATGAGACATCATTCTCCATAATTTTACAAATTGAAAATGGAGTATTTTACATAAAATAGCTAAGATGACTCTACTACTAATTGTATTAGTTTTTGGAAAAGAACAGTTAATACTCATATGATTAGATCAATTTCACATGTCCATATCTGGTAATCTCAACAATGCTTTTGAAGGTAACAATATGCAATATTACAACCACTGTTAAATTCCTACCATCCTCTTTTGAAAACCTATATTATTATTGCTTTGGGTTTGTTGTGGCTGTTAGTTTGTCTCTTTTGCTTTTTGTTTTCTTCATCTTTTTTTCTCTTAAATAAAAATAAAGAAAATGTAATATTTGAAGAGAAAACTGATTCATGGAGGTCACCCTCCCAAAAACCATCCAAAACTGGGATTCAAGACCCAGCCTAGGCAGTTAACTTCCCCAGTTCCACTGATACTG
>RJWM01035152.1:0-19154 GCA_004363535.1 Dasyprocta punctata | reverse complement strand
ATTCTAATTTTTTATTAATTTCATTCTCAATTTCCTTTGATTTTTCATCCTCCACCTTTCCTGCTATGTTTCCTTTAGAGGCGTTTAGCGATTCCCCGATTATGAGTTTCATTTCAATTCTCAGTTGGGTTAACAGTGCTGCTTTAATTTCTTTCATAGCTTCGTGGAGTTGTCTCCCCACTTCTGTTGTCAACCCCTCAGAGAGTTTAACTTTTGGACTCCCGACCATGTCAGCATTAGCGTCCCCGGGATCGGTTCTGCTTGTATCGGAGTCTGGAGAGCGCCCTCTGCCTTTCCGTCTTGGCATTTTCCTGGGCTCGCCCGTGAGGCCCTGTTGGTCCACTGCCTCTCCCAAGCCTGTTTCTGCTCTGCGAATGTCTACTGCGGTGCGCGAGAGGATAGGGCCGCTGTCTGGTTAACCGTACAGGGCCGTCCGCCAAACCTCCTCTATCACCCCCAGGGCATTAGCGCTGTTTCCACCACAGCCTTCCGGGAATCGTGCCTAATTAGGTGCAGTTCCGGGCTCAAAATGGCTGTGCCTCATTCTCCCTCGGGGGTGGGGGGGTGGGGGCCGCTGGGTTCACTCACTCGCCCGCTCGCAACCACCTCGCTCCATGGTCGACCGTCGTCTCTGCCGTCGCGCCACACCACAGCAAATCCACCGGCAGCTCCCCCGCCGCGCATCAAGAGCACCAGGATCGTACCTTCTCAGCACGGGTCGCAGCGCTGTTTGTTTGGGTTCCGCTCCAGACAGGTCTCTGCCTTTATTTCATTCTTTTACTCTTTCCATGGGCCACAGTTCTCGTTTTAGATTCTTCTTGGGTCCAGAGGACCCATCTCCCTCTTTTTTCCTTCTCTCTGTTATTATATTAGTTTATATTCCAGCATTTTGATGGTATATTCAGGGAGCCTCCCTGTCACGGTGTCATCTCGGTGGCCATCTTGGAGGAAGTCCGAAATTTTCATTTTCTTTACGGTTCTCTGCAGCAAGCCATCCCCAGCTTCTACAGCCCACCTGGAATCCCTGGCTTGTAGGGCCATAACTCCATTTTCCAAGCCAGCAGTTGGATCAGTTCACCTCCTCTTTTTTCCTTTCCATCTCTTACTTTCAAGGAACCAAGAAAAGCTCTCTGCATATGATTAGATTGGGGCCACCTGCATAATCCAGGATACTATTCCAAAATCTCAACATCAATTATATTCTTTATCGTGTCTGCAAACACTCTTTTGCCATGTGTATCATTCATTTTCTATTACTATAGCAAAATTCCTCACACTAGATACTCTGCAGGGAAAAAGTTCATTTAGCTCACACTTTTGGATTCTAAAAGTACACGATTGGTAGTGCCATCTGTTTGTCCTTCTAGTGAGGACCCCATGGTGGATGGCATTGTGGTGAGACCACATGTGGAAGAGATCACATGGCAAGATTAGAAGCCAGAGGCATTCAGAGGTTAGGCTTCCTCCTTTGTAATAACTTGCTTTCATGGAAACTGAGAAGGGTCTCATAAGAACTACATTGATTTCTTCTAATGGTGGCATTCCCAGGAACCTAGCCACCTTGCACAAGCCCCTGCTTCTTAAAAATTCCACCACCTACACATGATTATACTGGCAACCAAGTTACCTGCACATGAAGGCTCTTGCAGACACACTCAAGTCATATCCAAACCACAGCATCATACAAGGCAAGAAATTCACTCATATATGGTGGCACATGCATGTAATTCCAGCACTCAGGAGGCTGAGATAAGAGGATCATGAATTCAAGGCCAGCCTGGGCTACATAGTGAGTACAACACCAGCCCGAACTACAAAGTGAGACCCTGTCACACACAAACTGAAAATAAAACAAAAGAAAAGACCACAATGAAAGCAAGCTTATGACTTCAACATTAAGAGTGGGGTCAAAACAAGGTTTAAAGCCAAGTTAGTGTGAGGATCAGGGTTAATTCAAAGTCATATTAAGATCAGACTGAGGGTGGGTTCAGTGTCAAGTTCAGGATCATGGTGAGGATTGGTCAGGAGTTAAATCATGCTCATTGTCAAGATCAGTTTCAAATTCAAGGCAAAGGTCAAGGTAGCTTAAGAGCAGTGAGGTTAATGTTAAAAGTCAGTATTAGAGGGAAGTTCAAAGTTCAATTTGAAGTTCAAAACAAGAAAAAATATACCTATTCAGTATCGAGGATTGAACCTAGGGCCTTCACACTGAGCTACACCCATTCCCAGATCTTTTCTATTTTTTAATTTTGAAACAGGGTCTTGTTAAATTGCCAGGTTGCCTAAGTTGGGCTTAAACCTGTGATCCTGCATCAGTCTCCCAAAGTGTTGAAATTACAGGTGTGCACCTTCATTCCAGTCAAGAAATACATTTAATTCTAAGAAGGTTTCTAATCACAATTTCCATTTCTTTAGTAGATATAGGGCTACTCTGGTTATGTATTTCTTCTTACATGAGCTTTGGTAATTTCTTTCAAGGAGTTGGCCCATTTTATCTACATCGTTAATTGTATCAACATAAAGTTCATAATATGCTCTTGTAGCAGAAAATGCCCTCCCAGCCAGTCTGTTAGTTGCCCAGGTAATAGTTCCTGTTACAGTTCCTGTTGCTTTTGTTCCTTAGAAATGACTGAGCACTGTGATACTTAGCTGGCCAGTATAATGCATATTGTAAGAACCAGTTAAAAACAACCAAGTACTCTACCTCGGTACCTCCCCTTAATAGACCCCATAAAACCTCCCTCCCTGAGCCTTTGAGGCCTGACATTTTGAAGGATGACTGATTCCTCGTCAGTGTTCATCTGAAGTGAAATAAATCTGTCTCTAAATCCTGAGTGTTGTTTTGGTGTTTCTGCTTGCTGTCGCACTCTGATATTTTTTTTTCAGTCTGATATTTTTTTAAATCTCTGTAATCAATAATGACAACATGTTTGTCGTTCTCAAAGTGAATAATCTGAGTCTTTTCTTTATTTTTCCCTTGATCAGCACAGCTAGATGTTGTCAATTTTGTAGCTCCCGGTAAACAGCTCTTGATTTCACTGTTTGCTACAATCTGATCTTTATTATTTAGTTTTCTTCTGTATATCATGTACTTAATTTTTTCTTTTAAAATAATGAGGTTTTTTGAGACAGGGTGTCCCTATTTTTCTCCACTAGCCTTGAATTGGACTCAAGTAATCTTTCTGCCTCAACCTCCCAAGAACCTGAAAGGAAAGATGCATACCACCAAGCTTAGTCCCAGATCTTTTTATACTGTTATCATGCCCCATCAGAAAGATTGTAAATTAATCTTTAACCATTATTGTAGTAATGACACTTGTACTACTATGTATTAGTGTTAGCTCACATTTGTTATTTTTAATTGTTTATTTTGAAGAGTATTTCTCAATCTTAAAATATACAGGAATTTGTATTTTTACTGATTTCTAGCTTAATGAAACTGTACTAAAAGGGCAGCCATGTGGACTGCTGGAAGGAGAAACAAGAAGCCAGGCCCCTCCTGTAAGCCAGTTGGCATGTGGGCTGGGAGGGAAGGAAAGCCAAGTGCCCCCCTCCCAAAAGCAAGCAGCTGATCCAGAGAAACACAGGCTGGGATGATAGCTACTGAAATTTACCAAAAAAATTGCTTAATGCTTGCAGTGTTTAGTGTTTGATTGACTTTGCAGACTTAAAGCTAGTAGTCTGAGCATCTATTTAGAGGATAACAATATGCAATATAACAACAATGGGGGGATTTCCTTCTAAAGGTGGTAGCCATTGTTAATTCCCTATTACCTTGTTTTAAAGTCCTGTATTATTTTCATTTTTTGGTTTGGTTTGGTTTTATTCTGTTTTGTTTCATTTGATTTTATTATATCTGAGGGCATGGGCAGCTATTTCAAAGATAACAAGATACATTGTGGTAGTCATTATTGATTTCCTATTATCTGTTTTGAAGTCCTGTATCACTTTCATTGTTTTGTTTTGATTGGTTTTCTTGTGTTCTGTGTTGTTTGATTTTATTATGTCTGAAGATATGAGCAGCTACTTTGAAGATAGCAAGAGGCATTGTGGTAGCCACTGTTGATTTCCCAGTATCTTGTTTGGAAGTCCAGTATCACTTTCACTGTTTTGTTTTGATTAGTTTTATTGTTTTATTTTGTTTGGTTTTATTCTCTTTAAAATAAAAATATATACAGAAAATACCTCTCATAATTTTGATTCTTTGAAATTTGTTGGGTTTATTATAGCCAGTATGTTGTCCATGTATTTTTCATATACCTGAAAAGAATATGTATTCTGCATTATCTGGTTCTGTGTTCTATACTGGCCAAGTGTTCACAGCTGCATAGTTGCTTGTAATTACTCATTGACTTGACCAAACTTTAGTTAAGCTTCTCTCCTTACCTTGGGACCCTGTATGCTTTGACCCAGACCTAAGTTTAGACAAGAAATAAAAGATAGACCTCCTCCCTTAGGACCTCATTCCAAGAATCTGGAGGCAAAAGAAGTATTTCTGTAAGTCTATCATGACCATGCTGTCTGCTCACTTCCACTGCTTTACATCCTCTCCCACAAACCTTCCACTAGCCTGGCTCCCTCCTTCGACAAAAGGAATGCCCTTTCTCATTTGATTCTGAGATGCTTGCAGATCCTGAGGTTGGAGTGCTCCTCTTACCGCAGTAGGATTTTCTAGTAGTCACTCAAGATTTATTTTTCACAGTATACAACCATTAAGTCAATCAGCTCACCTTCTTGGCAAAGTTTCTTATCATCTAAATTGTTTTGTCTTCTTGCCTGCTATTTTCTGGAGAATCATTTTAAACCAGCCATGTTGGAAGTGGAGTTATCTGGCTTTTAGTTATGTTGCTATTTAATTTATCTAAAATTTGAGACTTTATAAGCATAAATATTTAAAATTTGCCAATAATTCAATACCTTATTATTAGAATTTAATTTGTAGAATTTAACACCTAATAATGCTCTTTGCTTTAAAGTTGTTTAATAAAATGATTTTACACAATACTTTTAGTAAGCCTGCATTTTAAAAAACTTTATCTTATTGGTTCATGTTTGCAATTCATGGGGAGTGGTTACATGTATGTAGTACAGCCTACTTCTTTTCTTTTTAATCCCTTTCCCCTTCCTGCCTCCAGCCTCCCTCCTCCTCCAATTCCCCTGTCCCATTTTTCATTCTTGTTGATATTATTAATCTTAGCTCATACTATGGCATACAATATTCACATTAATTGAGGTTATGAGGTTCCTGTATATGGCATATCTTTATTTTACTTGCTTCCCCTTCCCATCCTCTTCATCCCTCATGTTTTTCCCATCGATCACTTCTCTATTGCAAGAGAAGCATCTCCTTGTCTCCTTCTATCCATGTTTCATTATTCTCTTTGTATTCTGCCTCACTTAAATGAGAGATTCCATAGGATATTTAAACTTGTGTATCTGTTTTATTTCACTTTTCCAGTTGCATCCATTTTCCTACAAATGCCTCAACTCTGTCTTTCTTTGTAGCAGAGAAAAAAAAATATATATATATATATCACATTATATACAGATACCACATTTTCTTTATCCAATATTCTGTTGATGGGTACACAGGCTGCTTCCAGGATTTAGCTAAAATGAGTCGTGCTGCTATAAACATTGGTATGTATATATTGCTGTAGTATGGTATCTTAAGCTCTTTGAGAAACATACTTATAGGGGGATTGCTGAGTTGTATGGAATTTCTAATTTCAATTCTTCAAGAAATCTCCAACAGATTTCCACTGTCATTGTACTAGTACACATGCCCACCAACAATGAAGGGGTGTTCCTTTTACACCACAGCCATGTCAGCATTAGTAATCGTTTGATTTCCTAATGATTGCCATTCTTTCTGGAGTAAGATGGTTTCTTAGCATTGTTTTAATTTGCATTTCTCTAATGGCCAGAGATGTTGAGCATTTTTCATACCTTTGCTGATCCATTTGTATTTTTTCCTCTGTGAAGTGTCTATTCATTTCTCTTGTCCATTTCTTAACTGCATATTTAATTTTAGGTGGTTTAACTTTTTTGAGTGCTTCATGTATTCTAGATATTAGTCCTCTGTCTGAGGAGTAACCGGCAAAAAATCTTTTCCACTCAGTAGGTTGTCTCTGCTCATTAATTCACTCTACTGGTTGAATCTTTCACTGTACAGAAACATTTATTCTGTTATAATCCTATTTGTTGATTCTTGCTATTATTTCTTGTGTAATTGAGGCTTTGTTTAGAAGATCCTATGTCTTCAAGTATTTTACCTTTTTTATCTTTCAGAAGTTTTAATGCTTAGATCTTTGACCCATTTTTATTTTAATTTAGTATTTGGTGAGAGATAAGCATTTAGTTTCAATCTTCTGCTCACAATAACCAGTTTTCTCAGCACTATTTGTTGGATAAACTGCCTTTTCTCCAACATATGTTTTTGGGCTCTTTGTTTAAGGTCAAATAGTTGAATGTGTCAGGGAATTTCTGTATCATCAGTTCTGTTTTGTTGATCCACATATCTACTTTTGTTTCATTATCATGTCATTTTTATCACTATTGCTTTGTAGTATAGCTCAAAGTCAGGTAGTGCTATCCCTCCTGCTTTACTTTTTTTTTTTTTTTCTCAAAATTCCCTTTACTATTCTGGGTCTCTTCTGGTTCCGTGTGAATTTTAGGATTGTTTTTTCAAGTTTCATAAGGTATGCCTTTGGTATTTTAATTGGAACTACATTGAAAGTGTACAACAGTTTTGGGAGTATGGCCATTTTGTTAATATTGATTCTGCCTATCCAGGAGCAGGGCATATTTTTCCATTTTCTGGTGACCTATTCAACCTCATTTTTCAGAGTACTGCAGTTTTCTTTGTAGATTTTTTTTACTTCTGTGGTTAGATTAATTCCTCGGTATTTCATTTTTCTTGCAGCTACTGTGAATTATACTATTTTCATAATTTCATTATCATCTCATTCATTGTTGGTACACACAAATGCTAATGATTTTTGTGTGTTGATTTTGTATCCTGCTAAATTGCTGAAGTTGGTTATTAATTCTAAGACTTTTTTGGTGGAGTGTTTTGGTTCATTGGGTCTTCTACATAGAGTATCATGTCATCTGCAAATAAGGATAGTTTGAGCTCTTCTTTACCAATATGTATCCCTTTTATTTCTTCCTCTTGTCTAATTGCTTTGGGAAATGTTTCAAGTACTATGTTGACTAGAAGAGATGATAGGCTTGCATCTGATTTTAGGGGAAATGCTTTTAGTTTTTCCTCATTTCTCATGATGCCTTCTGTTGGTTTTTCATATATAGCTTTCATCATATTAGGTATGCTCCTTCTGTACCTGTTTCCTTCAAGGTTTTTATTGTGAAGTGATGTTGAATTTTGTCAAAAGCCTTTTTTGTATCTATTGATATGATCATATAGTTTTTTACCTTCCTTCTGCTTATGTGATGTATTACATTTTTTTTCTGTATATTGAGCCATGCTTACATCTCTGGGATGAAACCTACTTGGTCATGATGCATGATCTTTTCAATAATGTGCTGCGTTCTACTTGCTAATACCTTAAGGATTTTTGTACCTATATTATTAATGAGATTGGCATACAGTTTTTTTTTTAACTTGGTTCTTTATCAAGATTTGGGATAAGGGTAACACTGGCTTCCATAAATGAGTTTGGGAGTACTTCCTCCCTTTCAATTTCTTTGAAGAGCTTGAGAAGTATTGACGATATAATATCTTTAAAGGTTTTGTAGAATTCAGCAGTGATTTATCAAGTCCTGAGCTTTTTTAGTTGTAGATTCTTTGTTATCATATCAATTTTGTTGCTTGTTATTGGGTTGTTAAGAATATTTATGTCTTCTTGGGTCAGTTTTTGTAGCTTGTGTATGTCTAGGAATCTGTTCGTTTCTTTAAAATTTGATAATTTGTTGGAATATAATTTTTTGAAGTAGTTAATATTTATCTTCTGGATTTCCACTGTGTCTGTCATGATTTCACCTTTTTCATTTCTAATTGATGTGAGTCCTCTCACTTTTTCTTAGTTAAGTCTGGCTAGGGGCTTGTCTTTTTTTATTTATTCTTTCAAAAAAAGCTCTTCAGGTTGGTTTTTTATTTTTTTAACCTCAATTTCATTGATTTTGACTCTCATCTTTATAATTTTTGTCTTTAAATTTTGTGGGGTCTGTTTGTTCTCAAGTACCTTAAAATTTCTCATAATGTTTTCTATTTGAGCTTGCTCTATTTGAGCATTGATTATGATGAATTTTCCTCTTAGAACTGCTTTCATAGTGTCCCAGAGGTTTGGACAAGGTGTACCATCATGTCATCAACTTCCAGAAATTTTTTAAATTTCTTCTTTGGCTTCTTCTATGACACATTTGTGGTTTAGGAGTATATTGTTACTTTTCTAGGGGCTTTTGCCTTTTCCAATTTGATTTGTATTTTCATTGTACAGTGGTCTGATAATATGCCTGGGGTAATTTCAGTTCTTCTATATTTACTGAAGTAGGTTAGTGGACTAGTATATGATCTTTTTGGAAAAATTGCCATGTGCTACTGCAAAGACTGTGTACTCTGTCATAGAGGGATGGAATGCTTTGTATATATCCACTAAGTCCTTTTGTTCAAGGACGTGCTTCACCCCTTAAATTTCTTTATTGGGTTGTTGTTTAGTTAATCTGTCCCTTTGCGAAAGTGGAGTGTTAAAATCTCCTATTATGATTGTGTTAGTGTTTACTTGACATTTTAAATTTCAGCAGTTTTTGCTTATGAGGACAGGTGCTCCAGCATGTGGTGTATACAAGTTTATCTTCTTGTTGGATTGTTCCCTTAACTAGTATGAAGTAACCTTCTTTATCATTTTTAATCAGTTTTAGCTTGGAGATTATCATGTCTGATATTAGAATTGCCACCTCTGCTTGTTTTTGGGATCCTGAGGCATGAAATGCTGTTTTCCAATCTTTACTTTTCAGTTTATGAATGTCTTTTTGGATTAGATGAGTTTCTTGAATGCAACAGATTGTTGGATTCTGTTTTTTGTTCCAGTCTGCCAGTTTGTGTCTTTTAATTGGAGAGTTGAGGCATTAACACTGATAGATATTACTGAAATATTTTGGTTATTTAGTATCATTGCCTTTTTATCTGTTGGTATATCCTTTTTCATTTCCTGATGTTTTTTGTTTCTGTTTGACCACTGGCCTCACTAGTTTCCTCTGTGTTTTTAGCTGTGTCCAATTCATTGTTTCTTTGAGGATGTTTTACAGTATTTCCTCTAGAGCTGCCTTAGCACACATACATCTTCTGATCTGGTCTTTTTCATTGTCTTTTTCTCCATTTCTTTTGAGGGATAACTTTGCTTAGTAAGTTAACCTAGGTTGGAAGTAATTTGCTCTTAGAGCTGGAAACACTTTATTGCAACCTCTTTTGACCTTCAGGGTTTCCACTGAGAAGTCTGCTGTGATTTTAATTTGTTTATCTTTATACGTGATTTTTGTTTTTCTCTGGCAGACTTTCAAAATCTATTTTGTTTGGTGGTTGTTGTTGTTGTTACTGGATATGTTAGAATTTAATAAGGATATGCCTGTTGTACTTCTCTTTTCATCATAATTGTCTGTTCTGTGAGCATCACTTATTTGTATTTTAAAGTCTTTTCTTATATGTTGGAAATTTTCTCCCCTAATTTCAGTAAGCATGTTAGTGAATCCATCTGTGCTATCTTCTAGTTTTTCTGTACTTTTGATTAGCCTTAGATTGGTCTCTAGTAGCTGCTGAATAGTCTTATTTTCTTTCTGGTTTCTTTGAACTCTGTATTGTAATTCACTGTTTTGTCCTCAGTATCAAGACACCCTGTCTTCACATTGGTCATTTCTTCAATGTATGAATTCGATCAGTTTTTTTTTCAGATATTTCTGTCTGACATCCTTTTGAGGATTTCATATCCTTGTTGAATCTGTCATTCAAATTTTGAACTTTTTGATTAGCTCATCCAATTTTTTACCTATTTCCCCAAAATTCTCCATAGGTATATTGAGTGAAATTGCTGTACACTTTTGGTTCATTTCCTCTTAGAACTCATCTATTTTCTTCATTCCTTCTGAGAACTTTTTATAAATTGCTGCTACTTGGTATTTGTTTCATTCTCCCTTTGTGACCCCTTTCTGTGACTTGGGAGAGTGAGGTGGTTGCAGATCTTTATTTTCTGTTTTCTGCATTCTCCTATGCATATCTGTGTTTAATATATATTACATGTAATATAATATAGTATAATATAATATAAATACTCCTTATTTTCCCCTTCCTTTGAGAGGGGGTGGTTACTGCAAGTTGGGGACTAGATAAGTGAGGAGTTTGTGGTTTATATGGAGATTTTTAGTAGAATATTGCCTGCCCATGAATAATTTTCAGCTTTGTATGTTCAATGCTAGTATTTTCTCCTTGTGTTATTTCCACTCTGATTTCCACACTGTCCCTATGTTTTGCTGAAATAATTATTTCTAATTAGTAGTACCCACAGATTCAATCTTGTAGCACTTCTATATGATAGTCCTTGCAGTTGCTCCTCTCTTTTGCCTATTCATGCTATGATAGTTTATTATTTGTGGTTGCTCTGCAATAAGGTAGGTGAGGTGGGGTGGGGAGAATGGGAGGTGATTGGATGAGGAGTGTTAGCCACTAAGGGGGAGGTATGAAGAAGGAAATACTGGCAGATGAGAAGAAAAGTTTGATGAGCAGCTTGATTTTATTGAATACTTTAGCTGAGTTGAAGGGTTAGTACTGAGAGTTCTCTGAGGATATTTTGTGGGAGTAAGGGCAAGAAATGGAAGACAGAGGGTTTACTTTGTGATTGAGGCAAGTTATGTGGTTGTCATAACTTGCCAGTTGGGAAGACAATAAGCTAAGTAAGATATGGAAGGGTCAAAGCCTTAGGATGGAGAAGTTCAAGAAATAATACTAGTGAAGATAGGAGTGACTATGAAAGAGCTAAGTATGGGAAATTTAAAAACTTGGCAGGAGAAATTAATGAGTTTGGAAAAAGCATAAGTGAATAGGTCAATAATATTGTTTTGGGGATTTGAGGTGAAGAAACTAGATAGAAAGCTGTGATGAGGGAGACAACCTAGACATCTATTAAATCAGAACCAATGAAAGAACAAATATGCAAAAGTAGCAACCTGATAAACATGAGAAACCATAAAAGAACATAACAAAATCCCACACTGCTATAAATCAAGGAAAATACAAAACCTTAAAGCAATAAGATGTCTGATTGGAACACAGATTAAATATTCCAATGAGAAATTGCATATGTGATTTCCAAGTAGTTTTTTTGCCAGCGAGTCTGAGTGCTTATACCCCAATAACTCCCTGACCCCTCCACCACAATACTGAAATTAACTCCAAGTCAAGGATTTCTTTCTTTCATGTCATAGGCATTCTTGCACAGTCTGATCCAGTCTGAGTTCTTGGGTTGGGAATTCTTGCTGTTTCTCTCCCTGGATGTGATGGGGATTTTGCAGATAGGTTCACTGGCATAAAATTGTTCACTGAGTCAGGATTATTCCTATGCAATCAAGTCAGCTATAGTAGTCACAGGCTAACCCCTGGTATCTATCAGGGGTAGTTGAGAAATAACATACCATGAGACCCTGCTTTGTATCTCCCTTTAGCATAGGGAAGAAATTCATGTTTATAGCATAGACATGATAATAACCCAAGTCTAGACACACAGTTAATGTGTACTAATTGCAAGGCCTGTGTCTCCTCTACTGGTGGAACATTGCATGCAACAGTAATTTTACAGAATCAGTTCTCTAAAGCTCAGGGGGTTTGGACTGGGCAATTCCAGAGCAGGAAAGAGAAGAGAAAAAAGAAAAAATTGTTTTTTTAAAAAAGTCCTCAGGACAGTGGTATGGGAAGGAGGAAATAAAAGGGGGCAAAAGATACTATTGATGTTAAGGGTGTGTTATTGTATATTAAAAGGGAAATAAAAGAGAAAACTGGGTACAAAATTGGTAATGAGAATGGGAATGGGAAAATATTCTATGATTGATATAAAATATTAGAGAAAATTAAAAGAAGACAAATGAAAAGGTGGAGGGAAAAGAAAAGAAAAATTGAGAATGAATAAAACACAGGAGAAAGAAGTCAGTCAAAGAGACACAGATAAATGTGGAGGGCCATAAAGGGACAAAGGAGAATTCCCTTACTCTCCCTAAACTAAACTGGGAGAAAAAAGACAAGATAAAGAGAAGCAGACATACAGACACACTCATAGAAGAAAAAAAGGGTAAAATGAAATTTAAAAAGTGGGAGGGGATGTACAGAAGGAGGAAACAGCAAAGAATAAAAAGCAAATAAAAACTTTTGAAAAGTAAAATAAAAAATACAATCACAGAATAGTAAAAGAAAGTTTTACATTGCTTTGCCCATGTGGTACTTCTCCTCAGTTTAGGGGTAAGGAGCAGAGCTCAGGCCAGGTTGTGTCTTCCAGCTCAGGGTGGAATCTAAAGTGGCACTCTGCCCCCAGAGTGGTGCTGGGTTATAGAGATCCGCCTACAGTGGGAACATGGCACCAGTGTGAGTTTTCAATCCCATGTAGCTCAGGTTGAACCTGGCTCCTGGTGAGAACTGAGTTAGTTTTGTTTTTTTTTTTCAGCCTCTGTCTCTCAGCCCCCCACTCCCCAGTCTGCTTTCCAATTGCCAGCTGCCTCCCATGACTGTCTTTTCCTTGTCCATTCTGGGAACTTGGCATGTGAAGCAGTTAAGGGACTGTTCTGGGACGCAGGTTCAACCACCCAGCCCTTCCCCCAGCTTCCCATCAGCTCACTATCCACAGGACTTTGGCCCCACCTGCTTGTATTGCGGTCACTCACCAACTGTTGACTAAGGAAGGTTGCTCCAGAAGCAATACCTTGCCTTCTTTCTGCTGGCTTCAAATGCAGAAGATTCTCCCAATCTTGATGCAGTTCTTCAGTTTTATGTGAGCAGAAAAATCGTTAGTTTCAGTTTGCCTTCCCAGTTGGCAGCTAGCCAGCAGCCATCAGCGGCACTGCATGGTCTCCCCTTGTTGGCATGATCTATTTCTTCTGTATCATTTGATCCTATTTCCTTTTCCTTTCTCAGTTCCCTCATGGTTCCTGGGTAACCTCCACTCACTTTCAATCCTCTCCAAGCAATTGCTTTCCAGACTCTAGACACTTTTTCCTGGAGAACTGAGTTTCTGGTACTCACTGCTCTGCCATTTTGGGATCTCCCACAGTGGGCCTGCATTTTGATCATAACCCATCACATGAAGACAAGTGTGGCATTTACCACTATGGCATCATGGTGCCCAAAAAACTTTGTGTTTTGGAGTATTTTCAATGTTAGATTAGACCTCCTCAATCTATATTCTTTGATATCTTCAATAAGGCATAGCAAGAGAATGTATTAGTTTGCTAGGATTGCTGTAAACCACAGACTAGTGGTTAAACACCAGGAATTAACTTTCTTATAGTTCTGGATGCTGGAAGTCCAAGATGAAGGCAGGGCAGGTTTCTCCTGAGGTCTCTCTCCTTGGCTTGTGAATGACTGCCTTGTCACTGTGCCCTCACACAGCCTTGTCTCTGTACATGAGAATCCTTGTCATCACTTCCTCATACAAAGATGCCAGTCATATTGGATTAAGACCCATATAACTGCATTTAACCTTAATTACCAGATAAAGCCATACCTATACATTAGCTGTAGTGGGGTTTTAGAGCTTCAAAATGTAAACTTGGAGGGGAGCAAAATTCAATCCGGAACACATATATTTGTGTGTGTGTGTCGGGGGGGTGTTCATTTGTTTTATTTAGTTGAGATAGGGTCTCACTATGTAGTTCATCCTGGCCTTGAACTATGTAGCCAAGGCTGGTCTTGAACTTGTGACAATCCTCCTGCCTCAGCCTCCCAAGTGCTAAGATTACAAGCATGCACCATCACACCTGGTCACACACTTTAATACAGTATAATTTTCACATAATAGACCTGATGAGGCAGTGAGTTAACTTGCTTTACAATTCTGTGTGCAAGATTAAAGGATGGGGCTGGCACTTAGTTACATTGCTAAGCAGAGTTCTGATTTTGGTACATTTTGGTACTTTAGAGTCCTGTAACTCCAAAAGATATTATTTTGGGAGATGTGTTAAGCAAACTTTTAAAACTCTGAGGTCATCACTCCTTTCTGTAATCTCTCCAGTGCACTCAGAAATATCCAGCCCACCCACAAACTCTGTTTTCTTCACTCCAGCAGTTTCTAAATATCAAAGTAGCTTCCTGGTCTCCCCAAACTGTACCTTTAGTGTTAGGTATTAGGTGTAAGTAATAATTTATGTAACTCTTTGGCAATGAGCTACTAATATCCCAGAGATCATCATTATTTCAAATCTTACCATCTCTGATATCTAAGCTGGCATTCCTATTTTTTTAAAAGCATCTTTGTTTTTTTGCAGCCACTCTTGGTAAGGGTTCAATCTGAAAAAAAATCTACTATAGGTAATCTGAGCAGGAAATGATATAATATACTGATCTCATATTTTTAATGGAGGAGTAGGAGGGATCTACCTAGTAATCAGGAAACCACATTAATCTGTTAGTAGAGTTATAGTTGCTATTAATGAAGTTAAATGTGAGAAACCACTACAGAAGCCCATGTTACTCTGCTACTATTTCTGATGGAAGAAGAATTCTACCTCACTTCCTTCCAAATCCCATATGACTAACTTTCATTGACCTACGTTAAATAAGAATGTTGCTGGCAGAGGATTCCAAGAGATGTACCCCCAGGCTTTCAATCAATTATGTGGGGAGGTATCATGAAAGATTCTAAATGCCAAAAGACATACACTTGGCACACATCTGTGTCCAGGAATTAGTGGAGGATATCCTTCACGAAGATGATGGATAAACAAAACAGGAAGATTTCATGAGTTTCTAAAAACTGATAATTCAAAACAAAAGATAGACAAGAACTTTCCAGAATGATGACAAAAAGAACTCCAAGGATGGCTGCTGTGTTAGCTTCCCAAGAAGTGACTGCTCCAATTTACAAGAGGATGAAGGAATTCAGGAAAAAATTCAAGAAAAAGAAACTGACAGAATAGTGATATAGTACTGAGACGATTTTTCCAGTTCTGTTGCAAAAATAACAAAAAAATTAGGAATAAACAAATGTATATAAAATCCAAATGGAGAAAAAGGCAATGATTAATTCCAGGAAAAATAAACCAAAAATTATACTACTTGGCTTAGTGATAATATTTATGGCCATAGCACTAAAATCACTAAATCTTAATTTAGCCAAACTTTTATTATTCTTCTTTATGGTTGAGTAGTACTCTACTGTATTAAAAAAAACCACATCTTTCTTTATCCATTCATTGGTTTTTGAGCTTTTGGGTTGCTTTCAACATTTAGCTATTAAAAACTATGCTGCTGTAAACATAGGTGCACATGTATCACTGCAGGATAATGCTTTTAATTCTTTTAGGAAGATATCAAGAAGGGAAATAGCTGGGTCAAATGAGACCTCTACTCCTAGTTCTTTGAGGAATCTCCACACTGATTTCTATGGTGGTTACATCAGTCTACACTTTCACCAACAGTGGAGAAGTGTGTGTTTTTCCCCCACAGTTCCTCCAGCACTTATTATTGGTTGATTTCTTGAAAATAGCCATTCTCTCCAAAGTGATATGAAATCTCAGTATTGTTTTTAATTTGCATCTCTCAAATCACTAGTGATGTTGAACATCTTTTCATATTATTTGCTATTTGTACTTCTTCAGTTGAGAAGTGTGTATTCATCTTAGATGCCCATTTTTGAATTGAGTTTTCTAGGTAAATGGATGCACCTTGAGACCATACTCTTAAGTGAAATAGATCAGACACACATGTAAATATCACATTGTCTCTCTGGTGTGAGAAACTGGATGTATAAATAAGAACCAAAATGTGTAACAAATACTGTGAAATAGGAAGAAATTATTCAAAAGGAAAGGGGAACTAGGGAGGGGTGAGGGGGGAAAGGAAAGAATAGAAAACAAAAAAATGAGAAAAGAAGGATAAAATGGAAACAAAGCTTTAAAATAAGAAAGGGAAGAGGGGTTGAAGGGAGAGGAGAGGAATGAAAAATAAAAAAGAAGAATCAAGGTATATCGTGTACAGATATAAATTCCCTATGATGAATGTGATCGTTACGTAGATCTAAATTGTTACTAGTAAACAATATAAAAACTTTTAGTATAATTATGTTTAAAAAAGTAAACACAAGTTAAGATAGTTCTTTAACAAAGTTAAATTTTCACCTGCTGTATTGAGGTATAGGTTAGTTTAAAAATTCATAAATCTATAAATAGCAATATAATCATTTTTGTGATCAATATCAAAATAAGTAGCTAAGAGATATAAAAATGGTTGCTTCTAGTACATGTTTGGTGGAGATGGGAAGGAATAGAAGAGTTCTGCCATATTTTGTTGTTATCAGCAATGAGAATTCGTTGAGTATTAAAACTGTTTACATGTATTAAGTAGATAAAACACAATAATTATATTTAAAAGACTGAATGTAAGGTGAGGAAATAAAGATCCAAGCACAGTGCTTCTCAAACTTGCATGTACATATAGACCACCTGGAGAACTTGTGAAAATATACCTGGTACTTCAGTAGATCTGGGGTAGAATCTGAAATTCTGTATATTTCTTTCATGCTCCCAAGTGGTACCAGTGCTGCTGGTTACATATTTTCAGTAGCAAAGTTGTATCTTGTTTTTTTGTCTTAGAGAAAAATGAAAAGTAAAGTAGAGGGATACCAAAGATTAAAGTGGAAATTTAATTGTGAGAGGTCTTATGGTACAGTAATTATTTTCACTTTTGTACCTGAAAATCTATTCATTAAAGCTTGAGCCAGGGATATAGCTTAGTGGTACAGCACCTGCCCAGCAAGCATGAAGTCCTGAGTTCAATTCCTGATACCAAAAAAAAAAAAATTAAGGCCTAATTCATAAGTCCATAAAACTTTTGCTCCCTCTCAGTTCTAAGCCATAATAATTATTCACGACTATGTTGGGGGGAGTGGCTCCCAGAAAACTCTATAGAGCAGTACGTGTCTCACTGTGTAGTTGTAGTCATTCTGATCCTTAGATGTGAATACACAAATCATATTTTCTTAAACTTGTATAATCTTTGAATTTAGCATAGATAGTAGAAACATCAACATTTAAACTAATGAAGAAACAAATTGCTGGTGACACAATAACAAATTACGGTTACTAGAAGTGTTTAAATCACAGGTACATGCTCATTGGTGACATCATAAAAGGTATTTCTTTGTCAGAAGTTCATGACCATATAAATCTCCCCTAAGTTTCCATGATTTCAGACCCTAGATACCATGAAATAATAGTAATATTTCCAAAGAATATATATTATGCTTTTGTTCATTTATTTTGAGGAATACTTTTGTATTTTAACATATCCAGTGACAGTTAATTCTATAAGAAAAAAAGCTTTACTAGTAATAGGCTTAGGAAACTATACCAAATTTCTTTTTAACCAGGTTTTAGAACACATGATGCCAACTCACAGGAAGAGCTTGCTTCTTGTTGACTTCTTGCTCTCCTCCCCCACAGTCCATGAATTTAACTACTTTTCTGTAATTTTTATTTTAAAGATAATAAAAGCAAGCAAGACCAAACAGAATAAAGTCAATCAAAACAAAACAGTGTAAGTGATACATGACTTCTAAACAAGATAACAGGAAATCAACAATGGTTACCATAACGCTTCTTGTCTTCCAAATAGCTGCCCATACCTTCAGACATAGTTAAAATCAAACAAAACAGAACAGAATAGTACCAATAAAAACAAAACAATGAATGCAATAAAGGACTTCAAAACAAGGTAATAGTAAATCCAAAATGGCTACCATAATGTATCTTGTCATCTTTGAAATAGCTGCCCATGCCATTGGATATAATGAAATCAAATTAGACAAAACAGAATAAAACCTAACCCAACAAAACAATGAAAATGATACAGGACTTTAGAAGAAGATAATAGGTAACTAACAATGGCTACCACCTTCAGAAGGAGATCCCCCATAGATGCTACATTATGTATTGTTATCCACTGAATAGATGATCAGACTACCAGCTTTAGACCTGCAAAGTCAGTGAAACTCTAGACAATGCAAGCATTAAATTGTATTTCACCTCAATAGCTATCATCACAGCTTGTGTTTCTCCAGATCGGCCAGTCACTTAATGAGAGAAGGGAAGACCTTGGCCCTTCTTGCCTCCCTGCCCACTCACCGAAAGGGGCTGGCATCTGGTTCTCCTCACAGTCAGCCTGCTCATGGCACCAACTCGCAGGGAGTGCTTGCTTCTTGCTGACTTCTTATTCTCCTCCCCTGCAGTCCACAAATGGCACCAACTCACGGGAAAAGGCTGGTGTCTGGCTCTCCCTGTAGTGGCCCACACATGATGCCAACTCACAGGAAGAGCTTGCTTCTTGTTGACTTCTTGCTCTCCTCCCTCACAGTCCATGAATGGTGCCAACTCATGGGAAAAGGCTGACCTGTGGCTCTCCCCACAGCGGCCCACACGTGGCACATCATTCTTTAGCAGAGGTGGAGACAAGGCATATTTGCACTGCATGCCAAGGAATTGTGCCTGCTTTCAAATGAGCAAACACCATTTAATTAAATATGAAAATGTAGTATCTTGTTAGTGAGAGGTCACAAAACAAATATGTACCAAATGAAACTAATTTTGCAGAAATAGTATGTGTAAATATATGCATTTAAAAAGACTAAACAAATGCCACGATCTAAATAATAATTATCTTTGAATGAAGAAATTACAGATATTTTAAACTACCCTTCTTGCTTGTCTGTATTTTTATACTAAGTAGAAATAATTTTTCATATTATAAGACCCCATAGGTGTGGAAATACATAAGGAAAATAGTCAAAAACAGAAGGATTTAGAAAGTAAAATTTAACAACTGTTAAGTGCTTCATGTGTACATTATTTAATAATCAAAACAACCTTAAAAAGGAAGCGCTATATTCACACATGACTAAGGAGGAAATTCAGACTAAATAAGTGAGCTTGTTCAATTGCGCAACGTTTTA